>SKCR01050734.1:0-175345 GCA_019454045.1 Zanthoxylum bungeanum | reverse complement strand
GAAAATTAGGTATTTTTCTCTTCAATTATTATGTGAAAACATACAAAATTTTCTTTAAAAAATTTCTAATCCAAACCACCAACCCGAACCGCCCAAACTGCAAAACAACCAACCCGAACCGCCGCGGTTTTTCTTATCAAATTTGCGATTTCGGTTTCTAATTTCCCAAACTGCCAACCCACGTGGTTTGAGGTGTAAAGTGAAAAAACTGACCTGAACCGCACCGCGAACAACCATACATATTCTTATACTCTGATATTTAAGGGTGAGTTTTACCTAATGAGTTCATAACAAATAGTATCAGAGCCAACATCATGCCTCTCAATTGCAATTGTGAGTTATGGAAGATGACACTGGTATTGCATTATTCGGTTGAGACTAATTGGACTAGTTCAAAATCTAGCCTACGTGAGCATCAGGACTTCAGAGCGTAGTGACATGTTGTGATCTATTTATCCCATATTACCTAAATATGGGATTGACTACTGGTTTATTAACCATTGGGCAGTGTAGGCAATTGCATTTTTTCATGACCCGATGATGAGTCTCTTGTAATGACACTGTATGAAAGTTAATGAAGGTTGTAAGGTCTAATACTATATAGAAATCATATACATTCGGACGGATATAAATCCATAAGTCTGGCCTAACATAATCATCACCTCCGGTCGGATACACCTACGTATCAGGTCGGACATACGTCGCATTTTCAGTTTTGTAAAATAACTCAATTTCTTTCCTTCTTAGCCAACTTCCATAAACCCAGGTCATTTCCATCTTAAAACACTTTTCAATTATCTTCCTTTCCATATTAACACATTCTTGTTGGGGAAATTATGTGTCATTAACCGAAATTAACATGCATCAATAACAACAATGAAATCAAATCATCAAGTCATGCCAATATTACACCATAAACCCTAAACTTTGGAGAACAAGAAAAACCTTAAAAAAAATGACGAAATCAATGGTCTAAGTCGAGTTTCCTCTGTCCTTAGGAACTTATTAGCCCCGCCTCGGTGCTCTACGGGTTTTGTGGCTAACGTCCTCCCAAGATAACTTGGATTCATCTTCTTCAATGGGCATTCCTTAAGAAGATCTTAAACTAGGATAATGGTGGAACTATCTCTGACTCTAAAATAATGTGAGACTTCTCTACTGGATGGATTCAGATTTCTTAGAATGAACATGAAGGCTTCTTTATAAAGACATGGAAGTGTGCCTTAAGGGCACCCTTTGGTTTAGGGTGCAACCCTCCGAAGGGTTATACCCCTCCCATGGACCACTTGGAGCCTAGAAGTATGTTCTTCTAAATTTGAGGACATTTCCCTAGATGTATGTACCCTTCCCATAGGGTACCATCCAAGGGACATGTTCATCCTTCATCCAAACTTAATATTTGAAGAATTTACAACAATCCCCCACAATTCTCCAAATATTCATGCAGACACTTGAGAGAGTTTCTGTGAACTAAAGCTGCATCGAAATAGGTAGCTTTCGCCTTGAACCTTTCCTAGTGAATGATAATTGGATTTACTTGGAAAATCAGTGACTCATAGTCTTGAAGTATTATTTCGTTGGTGTAAACCAAGACAATTGCCAACACACAGCTTTACTTCGACCATTTCTCGTTCTACAGTTGTGTTCATTTCGGCCATGAACAACAGTCCTGGATTCATCAAGCACTTTAGGGAAGTCATCCTGTAAAATCCCATGGAAGCGGCCTCACTTCTTACTTGAAATAGGTGATCTACTATGAAGAGGTAATCTGCATTTACCCTCATTAAGACTCATCTTCTAATATAGTGATCATTAAAAGTCTGAGCTTATCCTAACCTTGACAGACAACACTCTGCGTCATTATCGGAATGGGAAAGAGTACAAAACTCTACAGTGCATATTTTGAATTGCACAAAGTTTCAGTTGTCTCATTTGAACCTAGATCTTGGGATCTCCAGTCAGCTAGGTTGGGTTTCCACAGTGACAATTATTAATTTATAGGCTTCAAGCTCATTCCCATCGATGACTTCTCAACTTGCTCTCTAGGTAAACCTTTAGTAAGTGGATCCGCTAGGTTTTCTTTCGACTTGACATAATCAATCAATATTATGCCACTTGAGAGCAATTGACGTATGGTATTATGTCTCCAACGTATGTGTCGAGACTTACCATTATACATTGTATTTTGGGCTCTCCCAATAGCCGATTGACTATCACAATGTATGTTTATCGCTGGAACCGATTTGGGCCAACTTAATATATCCTCCAGGAAATTTTGAAGCCATTCTGCTTCTTCTGCTGTTTTGTCTAATGCTATGAACTCTGATTCCATAGTAGACCTGGTAATACATGTTTGCCTCGAGGATTTCCATTACACGGCTGCACTACCAAGTGTGAAAACAAATACACTCGTAGATTTGGAATTCACTGTATCAGATATCCAGTTAGCATCACTGTATCCCTCCAGAACAGCAGGATATCTCGTATAATGCAGACCATATTTTGAAGTTTCTCTCAGATACCTCAAAACCCTTACTATGGCTTTTCAGTGGTTATGTCCTGGATTACTTGTATATCTGCTAAGCATGTTTACAGCTTGAGTGATATCAGGTCGTGTGTAATTCATGAGATACATCAGACTTCCGATGATTCTCGAATACTCTAATTGCGATACGCGTGAGCCAGTATTCTTTGATAGATGAATAGTTAGGTCTACAAGAGTTCTAGCCATATTTAGCTCTCTTTTGTTATATTTCACAAGTATCTTCTCAACATAATGCGTCTGAGATAATATATATCCTTCTGATATTCTAGAAATTTTAATTCCTAGGATCACATCAGCTACTCCCAAATCTTTCATATCAAATGTGATGGTTAACACTAATCATCTCATGATTACTACCAATTATCAGCATATCGTCTACGTAAAGACACACAGTGACATATCTTTTTTGAGTTGATTTGGTGTACACACACTTATCACACTCATTGGTTTTAAAACCACTTGATAACATCTCTTGGTCAAATTTCTCATGCCATTGTTTAGGTGCTTGTTTTAATCCGTACAAGGATTTTATAAGTTTACACACCTTCTGTTCTTGTCCAGAAACATTAAACCCTTCTGGTTGTTTCATGTAAATCTCTTCATCCAATTCACCATTCAAGAATGTCGTCTTTACATCTATTTGATGTATTTCAAGACCAAATATAGTTGTTATGGCTATAAGCATTCTTATTGATGTGATACGAGTCACTGATGAATAGGTATAAAAGTAATCAAGGCCTTCTTTTTGTCTATAATCTTTTATGACAAGTCTTGCCTTGTATTTATCTATTAATCCATCTGGTTTCATCTTCCGTTTGAATATCCATTTGTATCCCAATGGCTTACAACCTGGAGGAAAATCAACCAACTCCCAAGTATGGTTCTGTAAGATTGAATCAATCTCACTGTTGATAGCCGCTTTCCACAAAGGTGCATATGTCGAAGACATTGTTTCCTTATAGCTTTGAGGCTCATTTTCTAACAAGTATATCAGAAAATCGGGTCTAAATGACTTAGACGTTCTAGCTCTTTTGCTACATCTAGGTTCATTTGCCTCAATATTTCCATGTTGATCTGACTCTTGGTCAATCTGATCATTGTCCTTAACAGTATCAATAGTTCTTTTGAGAGACTCTCTTCTTTGTCTTTCCTTACAAGGAAATGTCTCTTCAAAAAATGTCGCATTCCTTGACTCAATTATCATATTCGGATTGATGTCAGGAATCTCAGACTTGTGTACCAAGAATCTATACGCACTACTGTTGCGAGCATATCCGATGAATATACAATCAACAGTTTTGGGTCATATTCTAACCTTCTTAGATTTAAGAACCATTACTTTGGCAAGACACCCCCACACTTTCAGATATTTATAGGAAGGTATATAACATTTCCACAACTCATATGGGTGTCTTGTCCAATCTTCTGTGAGGTAGCTTGTTCAGAACGTAGTTTGCGGAAAGTAAGGCTTCCCCCCCACAAGTTCTGGGGTAAACCGGAACTTGTCAACATGGCGTTCATCATTTTCTTCAACGTTCAATTTTTGCACTCAGCAATCCCATTTTGTTGAGGCGAATAAGAAGCAGTAGTCTCGTGAATAATTCCATGATTTGAACAATATTCACCAAATGGTGACACATATTCACCACCTCTATCACTCCTGATTCTTTTGATTTTCTTGCCAAATTGATTTTCAACTTCGTTCTTATAGTGTATAAAGCTCTCAATAGCTTCATTTTTGCTCCTCAACAAATACACATAACAGAATCTTGTGCTATCATCGATAAAAGTGACAAAGTACTTTTTACCGCCTCTTGTTTGCACAATATTCATATCACACACATCAGTGTGTACAAGTTCCAAGGGTTCAGAACTTCGTTCTATGGAATGAAATGATGCTCTATGCATTTTTGCTTCAACACATGCCTAATACTTATGTTGGTTATCAATTGTAAATTTAGGTATAAGGTCCATGTTAATTAATTTACGCATTGTATCATAATTAACATGTCATAACATCTCATGCCATATATTTTGTGACTCAATAATATAAGCGGAAGTTGTAGCTTTATTAATAGCACTGTGTCGATTGACAGTAATTACATTGAATTTGAAAAGGCCCTCAGTGAGGTATCATTTTCCTACATAAACATCATTCTTGGTCAATACAAACTTGTCAGAAACAAATGCAAGCTTAAAACCATTCTTGCTAAGAAGAGAGCCCGAGACCAAGTTCTTCCGAATATCTGGAACATGCAAAATATTCTTCAATGTAAGCTCATTTTCGGATGTCATCTTCAGAACCATTGTGCCCTGTCCAACCACTCTAGAGGTAGACGAGTTTCCCATAGTCAGATGATCGCCACCATCGACCTTCTGATACGAGGAAAACATCTTACTATCAGCACAGATATGACGAGTAGCCCCAGTGTCTACCCACAATTCTCTCAGATTCCCAACCAAATTGGCTTCAGTTACCACTGCTGAGAGGTTCATCTCTAAGATCTCATCAGTCAGCTGCTCATCTTCAGTGACATGGGCCTCATTTTTCTTTTTCTTGCCCTTGTCCTGAGACTTCTTGTTTCTGCAGTCCTTTGTTATATGACCATTTTTTTTCCATAGTTGTAGCACTTCTCCTTGAACTTCTTGTTTTCTTGGGAAGAATCAGCTTCACTGTTCTTTCACTTTTTGCTACCATTTTCCATCCTCGACGGTGTTGGCCTTAGACTCCATAGTCTTGTAACTGGCCTTCTCAGAATTATTGTTGTCATCTTCGATCCTCAATCGAACTTCAAGGTCTTCAAGGCTCATCTGCTTCTTTTTGTGTTTCAGATAGCTCCTGAAGTTCTTCCATGATGGAGGCAACTTTTCAATGATGGTGGCAACTTGAAACGTCTCACAGAGTTTCATCCATTCATCCAATATTTCATGAATGATCAATTGCAGTTCACCCAACTGAGACATTATCATTCTTGAATCTACCATTTTGTAGTCCAGGAACCTACCCACGACAAACTTCTTTTGCTCGACATCCTCGGTTTTGTATTTCTTCTCGAGAGATTCCTAGAGAATCTTCGCAGAAACCATGCATTGGTACACATTATACAGGGTATTGTCAAGTCCGCTCAAAAGGTAGTTCTTGCACAAGAAGTCGCCAGACAACCATGTCTCTTCTCGCATCTGCTTGGCTGTTTTCATTTCTCTCTCCACATGACCCAGAGGATCTTTGAGGTACTTAGCCAAATGGAGAGTTGTCAGGTAGAACAATATTTTACTCTGCCACTGTTTAAAGTTTTCTCCACCAAATTTTTCCGATTTTTCTCCATGAGCGACCGGTACTGAGATGTTTCCGCTAGCCATATGTAACTGGAAAATCAACAGCGATCAATAAGTCTATAAAAGACAAATTGTACAACGATCAACAAATGATCTTGTTCAAGTGATATACCAAGTATTCACTCGTTGTTACACAAGTCCTTGAATTTTCGACTAAGGTTTCTTATGATAAGTAAATAAATGAATATTCCCAGAGGACGAGGGGGGTCTGGAGTAACCACTTAAATCCCTGACCACTTAGGCTCTTATCGTATTTTTGACAGAATATCCTTTAAACACTTCCTCAATAGAATCTCTTAGGAATTCAAACTTAGTATTACACTTCCAATTTCACAATACAATATTTAAAATTTATGGATATATATGTATAATTCAATCAAGCTTGGACGGAATTACTTATGTAATATTACACTTTTAATTCTCAACCAAGTATGCAACACACAATTAAATTTCAACTTTATCACTATTTGTATGCTTGTGATAATTGAACACCCTAATGTTAACTTAAATCTATACTACCAAGATTATTGTAATACAGTATATGATTTACTAAGTTAATATTATGATAAATGAAGTTAATCTAAGTCTATTTCAATTTAGAAACAATTACAGGATCAAGTCGTTAGTGTCGTGTTCGTATCTTCGTTCGAACGAGACTGTCCAGTGTGTGCACGTTCGTGTAGCGTTCGTAAACGCGTTCGAACGAAGTGTTCTAGAGAGTTCACGTTCGTGTGGCATTCGAGAACGCGTTCGAACAAAATATTCCAGAGAGTTCACGTTCGTGCGGAATTCGAGAACGCGTTCGAATGAAATGTTCCAGTGGGTTTACGTTTATGATGCGTTTGAAGACGCATTCGAACGTTCTTAGGCAGAGGACTTGCTTTCGAGTTTCGTTTGAATACGCGTTCGAACGTTCTTACGAAAAAAATCAAATTTTGGCCTACGCGTTCGTCGGGCGTTCGAACGCCCATGCGTATTTTTCATGCACATAGTATATTTTCCAGAAAAATTCTTATCAAAGCATGCGAATTTTCATCTAACAACACTAATGTTAATAAGTTCTTAAGTTTGTTGGGGAAATTATGTGTCATTAACCGAAATTAACATGCAAGAACAACAATGAAATCAAATCATCAAGTCGTGCCAATATTACACCATAAACCCTAAACTTTGGAGAACAAGAAAAACCTGGAAAAAAAAATGACGAAATCAGTGGTCTAAATCGAGTTTCCTCTGTCCTTAAGAACTTATTAGCCCCGCCTCGGTGCTCTACGGGTTTTGTGGTTAACGTCCTCCCAGTATAACTTGGATTCCTCTTCTTCAAGAGGCACTCCTTAAGAAGATCTTGAACTAGGATAATGGTGGAACTCTCTCTGACTCTAAAATAATATGAGACTTCTCTACTGGATGGATTCAGATTTCTTAGAATGAACATGAAGGTTTCTTTATAAAGACATGGAAGGGTGCCTTAAGGTCACCCTTTGGTTTGGGGTGCAACCCTCCAAAGAGTTATACCCCTCCATGCACCACTTAGAGCCTAGAAGTATGTTCTTTTAAATTGGAGGACATGTCCCTACATGTATGTACTCTTCACATAGGGTACCATCTAAGGGACATGTCCCTCCTCCATCCAAACTTATTAAGACAATTGGTAGTTATAGAATTGTTGTAAATTCTTCAAATATCTAAGGGACATGTCCCGATTCTGGAACAATTGGGGTTTTATCTGCGCCGCTTAAGCCTGAAATGTGTGGTTTAGCGGTGAGGTTCCAACAATTTCAAAAAATATATATTTTTGAAAGTGAATGATGGTAATTGATGAGATAAATTAAAGAAGTAAACGATATAATTAAAAAAAAAATAAAAAATTATGTTCTCACTGTAAAATCCACCTACTCCGCGCGCGTGCTTGTTACGCGGACATAAGTATTTTCCGGGGGTCCAGACATTGAATTTAGGCCCATAAAACGGAGCCCAATAAAAATTGGTCTGGTATTATCTGGCAGCCCATTTAAGCCCATAAATATTTCCAGTAAAATGTGAACGCGTCAATAATCCAGTGGTTCCACTTCCGGATATGTTCACGTGGTCCCCGTGATCTAGTTGTTAAATCCGTTTCAGTTTCGTGTATAATTCCTTAAACTATAAGCTTTTGCCGGATTTTCAAGCATCACGTCAAAATAATTAGTATTACGTAACTCAACGTTTTAATTAATTTTGTTGCTTGTATAAGTTGGGCGCCTATGGTTCACGTGATATATAGATTCATAAAAAATTTTTTTTGCAAAGTCAGAAAATCCGCCGTCAGATCACCCGATCCGGATTTAAATGGAGTAGGTAAAATCTCATTTTACCCCAGACTGTTATAAAGAAATACACCGTTATAAAGAAATACACCATATGAACTTGAACCCATTACTTGGCAATCAAATTCTAAGTATTTCGCCACCAAGCCACAGCCCTTGGGGGCATATCGATTCATAAATATCTTAACATATATATTAGATGTAAAATTAATTAATAATAATATAGAGAGAAAATTATTTATAAACTTATACATTAAAAATAAAATTAATTAATAATATATATATATATATATATATATATATATATATATATATATATATTGAATCGTTGGATATCCCGCCGCTAAACCACTTCTTCCGGAATTAAGCGAAGCAGGTAAAACCATCGACTGTCTCAGACTCTTACAAGAAACACACTCCTTGAATTCGAATCTATGATCCGAATGTCAGATCATAAACCCTACATCATCAAGCTACGCTCCTTTATGGACAATAATAATTGTTGATGGTGTTTTTCGGGCACTATGTTATTTAAACAACACGACAGGGGTAAAATGGGTAACTCCATTGATCGAGACCGTTAAAGCCGACCCGACAACTTGACGGTAAGAGGCCGAGCACTTTATACTAAATGGCCGAGCACTTGAGATCGGATGACCGAGCATTATCAGATCGACAGCAGCATTCTCAGTTCAAATGGCTATCATGACCGACCTCATGAAGACCGAGCACATGACGAGGCGTGCTCAGGAAGATAAAGCATCATATTCTTGCGGAAAAGGGATAAGTTGTTGACCGGCGTAAACACACACGTATAACGCAAGCGCACGTATCGTTCAAGTAGTATAAAAATATCGATCCCACGAGGACTTAATTCCTACTGTTGTTATTAATTATTGAATCTATTTATTTACAAATATCTAATTAAATGGAGAATAGAATTGATTGCTTGATTGATTTGGTTGATTGTAGATTTGCTAAATAAATAAATAAAAAGATAAAAGAAAATACTAAGGAAAATAAAAGACACAAAGATCTAAGGTTGTGAATCATTCTAATATCATTTAAATGATGAAGTGATTATTTTATGTTTGTGTAATAAATCAGTTTACTAACCTGGAACACTAAATTATGTAAAAGCCTCTTCCGATGGTCAATTACAAATACCCAGTATAACCCAATTGAACCATATTCCTATGTCAACCACATTACCTGGATTCATTAAGTCTAAGTTCCAATTATGGCTACCCCCGCCCGACAGGTATATTCCTATCCTGTAAGGAAATCTATTAAAGGGTTATCTATCCTCAAGGAAGATCGTGGGCTATTAAGTCTAAGGCTGAAACCTAAAATCCCTATATCTAGTTCATTTTAGATTTACCATATCAATCTTATTGGTGATCAGACAACAAGAAGCATTAAGCTTAAGACTTAATAAATAAACCTTTAAATTACCCAACTATAAAATAATCCCTTATGAACCGGTGATATTAAAAGTCATCACAACCCCTAATTAACTAACACATAATTAGGACTAGTAAATACATAAAATTAAAAGACATAAAGTAAAAATGCTGAAAAGTAAATTACAATAAAATAAAATAAAATGCTAAGGTAAAAGGAATTACTTTTACTACTACTAATTTAGATATCTCCCATAAAATAATATATAAACTTGTGATAATATTACCAACCGACCATTCTGGCGGTATCCTGATTAAGTCAAATTAAGTCCAACCAGCCATTAAGGCGGAACCAAAAGTAAATTTACCAACCGACCAGTCTGGCGGTATCCGTGATTAGTCAGGTTTAAACCAGATTAAAATTAAATTACCAACCGACCAATATAGCGGTATCCCTTATTAAGTCAATATTTTAAATAGTTAATATATTATTTTTAAGGGAGATTAATCTAAATAGCAACAGTAAAAAAAATTACCTTTCACCCTAGCTGAAAAGTTACTTCAACATGGTGAATAGTAAAAACTGTAAAAAGTAAAAATTAAATTACTATTATTACAAAAAGTAATTAAAACAAATTACAAAACTAAAAATTAAAAACTAAAAAAAAATAAAAATTCTAGAGAGAGAAACTCTCTCTAGAGAGAGAAATCAAGAGAGAGAAAGGTGTGTTAAAAACTGAAAATTCGCGGCCTATTTATAGCAAAAAAATTTACTGTTCAGGAACTGTTCGCGCGTCGCGACGCCAAGTCACCCAGCGTCGCGACGCGCAATTTGTCGACGTGGCACAATGATACGGCGACACGTAGCAAGGCGGCTGACTGTACATGCGACACGTGTCAAGGCGGCTAATTCTCAATTATTGTGATGACGTCATTGATGACGTCATGCTGACGTGGCGATGACGTGGCGCTGACGTGGCGAGGCGGCTGACTGTTGACTTGTCGGCACAATAGGATTGCGACACGTGGCGACACGTGTCATGCTCTGATTGGCTTAGGCTGACGTGGCAAGTTGACTCGGTTGACCTGCTGACGTGGACGATGATGTGGCATGACACGTGGCAAGGTTGACTTGTTGACCGATGATGTGGCTGATGATGAGTCGACACGTGTCAAGTCTGAGTGTCGGCAGCATATGATGATGACACGTGTCACGGCGCATGTTAGCAGATGGGATGTGATGGTGACACGTGGCACGGCGCATTTTAGCAAAGTCAAAACTTCTCAAATTGTTGACCGTTGACCAGGCGCATGTTAGCAGATTCGGCTCACGCTGGGCGTCGCGGCGCGCAGTGCTTCAGCGTCGCGACGCTAAGAAGACGAAAATAACCCTGTTGACGCATTTTTGTCCGGTTTTGCCCCAAATTGCCTCAAGTGCTTTCCAAACTTTATTTATCTGCAAAATAACAATAAAACACATCAAAACGTTCACAAAGCTCAAGAAACTATACAAATATTAAGTTAAATGAGTGAGAAATAGTGATATAAATACCACTCATCAGTTGTCCTACTTTAATGGGGTAAAGTAATAACTTAATATCCTAATAGGATAAAGGAAGTAAATGTAGTTTTGATTAGGAATCCTTATGGGAAAAGGGAATAGTTTTGACTAGGAATCCTGATAGGAAAAGGAGATCATCTCCAATTAGGAATTCTTGTACAAATAGGAATCTGGTTTCTTCACCATTATAAATAGGAGGGTAGAGTGAGTGTAGAAGGACAAGTTGAAGGCATCATCTAAAAATCATCACAAGAGTGAGGGATTAGAATCATCAAGTTCCGATTTGTAAAGCAAAGGAGAGACCCGATGAGTGTATTTGAGTAATAAAAAGTACCACCCTGTTCTTGTCCGTGGACGTAGGTCGGATCCCAAAATCCACCGAACCACGTTAAATCTCTTTTTCGATTGGTGTGTTTTCCCGTCTCCCGCTAAATTTGCTTTTGGTCCCCCATAACCAAAAAAATTCACCGTTGAAGGAGGATTACCTCGGAGGTGATATTCCCGTATTGCCCCGAGACCAAAATCCACCGTCAACAGTTGGCACCGTCTGTGGGGAACTCTACGAAAAGCAACTCGCGTAATAAGACAAATGGCGGAAGGCGGAAACCAACAATCATCAGGGAGCTCGGCTGCAGACTGGATGGAAAAGATCGAGGAAAACCTTAGGAAGGAAAGGGAGGAAAACCAAACTCTACTAAAAACCATAGTAGACCGGTTGGAAAGGATGGAAGGAGCACGCGACGGAAAATTCGAGGCCGGGACTAGCCGGCGAAGGAGTGAGATAGCGAAAGGAAAGAGAATTGTTGATACAAGCGAAGACGACAGACCTCAAAGGAGGGAACCCTACAGGGTGAGATCCGTGGTAGTACAAAGGGATTCCCAAACCGATGACACATGGGAGGAGGACGATGACAAATCATCACCAGATCCCTCCTACGATAGCCCTCACAGTACCCGGAGGAGAGGAAAAGAACATACCAAAGAAGTGCGGGACGACACCGACCCTGAGAAGCGCCACTCCCGAGGTAGCAGAAAGAAAAGAAACCGCAGGGGGCGGCATGGAATCAAAGACAGCAGCATGAAATCTTGGTTACGGGAGGAGCTGGTCAAATGGGGAGTATACCCCAATACAAACAGGGGAGATGTCCAGGACATCAAAGATGAGTCCCCCCTCACGGAGGAAATAAAATCGGAGAAATTCCCAAAAAGATTCAGCATGCCGACCATGACACCATACAAGGGCCGTACCGATCCCAAAACCCACATCGAAGACTTCGTCCTACTAATGGAGGTACAAGGGGTAACAGGGGACGCCATTTGCAAAGTGTTCCCCTTAACTCTAGCCGGACCGGCCATCCTATGGTATAGAATCCTAGCCCCAAGAAGCATCAGCAGCTTCGCACAACTGAGAAAGTCATTCATACGACACTTCAAGGGGGCTTGTGTCCCCAGAAAGACAATTGGAGAACTAAGACTTATGAAGCAAGGAGACGATGAGCCTCTGAAGATATTTATTGAAAGGTACCATAATATGGTACTCGAAGTCGGAGGGTATGAATCCCCCGAGGCCCTGGAAAGCTTGAAATGAGCCTTAAGGGTCGGAAGACTATGGACCCATCTAAAGACACCCCGGACTACGCCACTGCCCTGGAGGTGGCCCGAAAATTCGTTTTATTGGAGAACGAGGAGAAATATCCCGATAAGGGAACACCATCAGAGAAAGAACCACAAGGGAGGGCGCCCCCCGCCGTATAGAAAGAGAACCCAGAAAACCACCCCCGAAGCAAAAGGAGTTCAAACCACTGCACCGTGACAACCAATAGAGAAGGGCGCCGACCCAAGCAAAAACCATGTGGTCGGGGAAAATGCATACATTCCTCTAAATAAACCACTGGATAAATTGTCGTGGAGATCCAAGGGAAAGGCCTCTTAGTAGAACCCGACCAAAGAAGATTTTCCCCGGACAAGAGGAACCAAAAAGCTTATTGCATACACCACAACTCCAGAGGACATGTAACGGACGGCGCAGAGACCTGCGGGAGCAGGTGGAAGACTTGGTAAAAGAAGGCTATCTCGGTGTGTACATAGACCATTCGGTTTTTTAGGTCGACCAAGTTGATAGCGGAAGTCATCCGGTGGGATGCGTGGAATGCTGAGATGCAGAGATGATATATTAAGAAGAGCCTTGCTTGTAGTGACCAGTGTAGAGTTGCAAGAAAGGCAACAGATCCCAAAAAGGTGAGTAAACCTCTTCTGACTAGGTTGACATTTGATTATGCTTGTTTGTTATGGCTCACACAATGATTTTGATATTTGTTTTCCGGCTCGGGTCTGCTTTTGTACCGCCGAGACCGATGCCTCTTTCCGGCTCGGGTCTGCTCTTGTACCGCCGAGACCGATGTCTCTTTCCGGCTCGGGTCTGCTCTTGTACCGCCGAGACCGATGTCTCTTTCCGGCTCGGGTCTGCTCTTGTACCGCCGAGACCGATGTCTCTTTTCGGCTCGGGTCTGCTCTTGTACCGTCGAGATCGATGTTTGTTACAGCTCGGGGTCGGGTTACGTCCCACCGAGTCATGCTCATTGGTTTGGGGACGGGACATTCCCCCAGAGCCAAGTACCTCTTTCAGCTCGGGGTCGGGTTACGTCCCACCGAGTCATGCTCATTGGTCTGGGGACGGAACATTCCCCCAGAGCCAAGTACCTCTTTCAGCTCGGGGTCGGGTTACGTCCCACCGAGTCAGCCCTTTGGACTGGGGACGTAACATTCCCCCTAGACCAAGTGATTTTTACAGCTCGGGGTCGGGCAATGTCCCACCGAGTCTGCCTTTGGACTGGGGACGTAACATTCCCCCAGGACCAAGTGATTTTTAAGGGACGTAACATTCCCCCAAGACCAAGTGATTTTTACAGCTCGGGGTCGGGCGATGTCCCACCGAGTCTTCCTTTGGACTGGGGACGTGACATTCCCCCAGAGCCAAGTACCTCTTTCAGCTCGGGGTCGGATTACGTCCCACCGAGTCAGCCCTTCGGACTGGGGACGTAACATTCCCCCAGGTCCAAGTGCCTTTCTCAGCTCGGGGTCGGGGTACGTCCCACCGAGTCAGCCCTTCGGACTGGGGACGTAACATTCCCCCAGGTCCAAGTGCCTTTCTCAGCTCGGGGTCGGGGTACGTCCCACCGAGTCAGCCCTTCGGACTGGGGACGTAACATTCCCCCAGGTCCAAGTGCCTTTCTCAGCTCGGGGTCGGGGTACGTCCCACCGAGTCAGCCCTTCGGACTGGGGACGTAACATTCCCCCAGGTCCAAGTGCCTTTCTCAGCTCGGGGTCGGGGTACGTCCCACCGAGTCAGCCCTTCGGACTGGGGACGTAACATTCCCTCAGGTCCAAGTGCCTTTCACAGCTCGGGGTCGGGGTACGTCCCACCGAGTCAGCCCTTCGGACTGGGGACGTAACATTCCCTCAGGTCCAAGTGTCGTTCTCAGCTCGGGGTCGGGGTACGTCCCACCGAGTCAGCCCTTCGGACTGGGGACGTAACATTCCCTCAGGTCCAAGTGCCTTTCACAGCTCGGGGTCGGGGTACGTCCCACCGAGTCAGCCCTTCGGACTGGGGACGTAACATTCCCTCAGGTCCAAGTGTCGTTCTCAGCTCGGGGTCGGGGTACGTCCCACCGAGTCAGCCCTTCGGACTGGGGACGTAACATTCCCTCAGGTCCAAGTGCCTTTCACAGCTCGGGGTCGGGGTACGTCCCACCGAGTCAGCCCTTCGGACTGGGGACGTAACATTCCCTCAGGTCCAAGTGCCTTTCACAGCTCGGGGTCGGGGTACGTCCCACCGAGTCAGCCCTTCGGACTGGGGACGTAACATTCCCTCAGGTCCAAGTATCGTTCTCAGCTCGGGGTCGGGTTGCGTCCCACCGAGTCAGTCCTTCGGACTGGGGACGTAACGTTCCCCCAGGCCCGAGCATCTCTCACAGCTCGAGACAGGATCACATGCCACCGAGCACATCATCGTTAGCTCAGAGGCAAAATTTTCTCCTCACAATCGAGATTGGATCAGTCAGGGGTCAGGACCCCCAAATCTCTGGTACAGATATTACAGAGGATGAGTCATTTTTAGTTTGGACAACAAGAGGAACTTCATCTCTGATGGAACGACCCAAGTAAGCAATTTGCTTTGAGGTGGAGAATCATTCTGAATAGAGTCAGCATCTCCAATAAACCGAGGATATGAAGATAGAAACAGAAGACTTAGTTGATGGCAAAGACAATTTCTCGGTGATTTCTGGAGCGACCACCAGCAAGGCGATCAGCACACCATCTTTTTTTTATAGTTCCCGGCATCAACTCACAAACTCGTTGTTACCGAGAACTAGGGGACAGATGTTGATGGTGTTTTTCGGGCACTATGTTATTTAAACAACACGACAGGGGTAAAATGGGTAACTCCATTGATCGAGA
Organism: Zanthoxylum bungeanum; assembly: GCA_019454045.1. Classification (NCBI taxonomy): domain Eukaryota; kingdom Viridiplantae; phylum Streptophyta; class Magnoliopsida; order Sapindales; family Rutaceae; genus Zanthoxylum; species Zanthoxylum bungeanum. The sequence goes on along the minus strand of SKCR01050734.1, from coordinate 159,736 downwards.
CCGTTAAAGCCGACCCGACAACTTGACGGTAAGAGGCCGAGCACTTTATACTAAATGGCCGAGCACTTGAGATCGGATGACCGAGCATTATCAGATCGACAGCAGCATTCTCAGTTCAAATGGCTATCATGACCGACCTCATGAAGACCGAGCACATGACGAGGCGTGCTCAGGAAGATAAAGCATCCTATTCTTGCGGAAAAGGGATAAGTTATCCTACTTTAATGGGGTAAAGTAATAACTTAATATCCTAATAGGATAAAGGAAGTAAATGTAGTTTTGATTAGGAATCCTTATAGGAAAAGGGAATAGTTTTGACTAGGAATCCTGATAGGAAAAGAAGACCATCTCCAATTAGGAATTCTTGTACAAATAGGAATCTGGTTTCTTCACCATTATAAATAGGAGGGTAGAGTGAGTGTAGAAGGACAAGTTGAAGGCATCATCTAAAAATCATCACAAGAGTGAGGGATTAGAATCATCAAGTTCCGATTTGTAAAAGCAAAGGAGAGACCCGAGGAGTGTATTTGAGTAATAAAAAGTACCACCCTGTTCTTGTCCGTGGACGTAGGTCGGATCCCAAAATCCACCGAACCACGTTAAATCTCTTTTTCGATTGGTGTGTTTTCCCGTCTCCCGCTAAATTTGCTTTTGGTCCCCCATAACCAAACAAATTCACCGTTGAAGGAGGATTACCTCAGAGGTGATATTCCTGTATTGCCCCGAGACCAAAATCCACCGTCAACAATAATATATATGTTAATATTTAAACATATATACTAACATAAATATATTAACAGTTAACATATATATTAAATTTAAAATTAATCAATAATAATAATATAGAGAGAATTATTTATTAATATATATCATATATTTATTAATAATGTATATCGAATTTACCCATATAAATTTCTCTTCTTCTAACTGAGCTAAGAATTCGTATTACTGTTATGAATGTAAAATTTACACCGATCATTTTATCAGATACACGCTAGATCGAGTTAGGTAAATTTAGTACCGCGATGTAAATGATGTAACTCGTAATAATGGTTATTCATAACCTAAGGGTTACACAATGATAATTTTTATTTCTTTCGTTAGTATTTCTAGAGTAATGATTTTATGAGTGATAATGTCAAGTGTATGGTTGGACCAAAATAAACTAAATTTGGGAGCATATTTTTTGCTTCTCACCGATCATTGCACGTACATCAAATGATAGTGAGCATGATATAGACATGATTACGGTTGCGGTCGAACCATTATGAATTGGCCGGTTCCGATTTCAGAATCGGATTTTTTTCTATTTGATTAGGATTCTATCATAGCCGAACCAAAAAGAATCGGATTGTTTGTTGGAATTGTCTGGTTCTAACCGATTCCACGGTTCCAACTGGAATTGTACATTTCTGATTGGAACCGTTTGTGCCCAACGGCTACTAGCCAGCCTTTGGGCCGTTGGGCAGCATGCATGCATTTTGCAAATATGCAGGCCTAACGGTTAGTAGCTGTTGGGCCTGCAGCAGGGAGTCGCTGTTTTTTTTTAAAAAAAATTGTTAAATAAAATTACTGAATTATCCTTAATAACATTAATAAAACAACTAGTTTTATGGGCAATTTAGGTTTCACAAAAATAATCCAAAAAAAATATAAACATGGATTATACTTCATTTTTTCAACACATTAATTCTCAATTCTCTCAATTTTTTAAATTCTCTCATCTTCAATTTATCCCATTGATTTAATTTTGCAATTCTCCAATATTAACAAAAATGACAAACTCATATGAGAACATCATGTCCAATGTCTCAATTCAAGAGAGCGGACAAAGTATCAGTATATGGAGAATATATGTTAAGTCTCGATATTCCAATATTTTCAAAATTTATTTTCATTTAGTTGAGAATGAAAATGAAGGTCCAAGAGAAATATACAACTATTGTGGTGTATCTTACAAATTTATTGGCGGCTATGTCAATATGAACAAACACTTGGATAGACATCATGCCACTAAAATTGGATTTGATACAACACAAACTCAAATAGGCAGGTACGTTTCATCTAATAAAGGTACAAGTTCTTTAGATTTATTTTAATATTTTGATGTTAAAAATAAAGAAAAATTTACAAAAGTTACTTGTTTGAGACATCTTTTTTTAGTTTTAGTGAAAAATTACTTTTACTAATTATGTTCGAAATGATTTAAATCCTGCTGCCTGTAAAATACCTAGAAATACAACAAAACGATAAATTTTAAATTATACAAATATAGTAAATTATTTTAAATGAAATATTTAAATATATTAAATGTCATTTTTTTTATTTGTTCTGATATTTGGAGTGATCATTGGAAAACACACTCGTCCATGGGTGCGACTTGTCATTAGATTGATGCATCATGGAACATGCAAAACTGACTTATTACATTTAGAGTTTTTGGTAAGCAACATACTGAACAAAATATTTATAGAATGATTGATAAGCGGTAAATATATCAATATTTATCGTCCATTTGACTTAATATTTTATATAGTTTCTTGAGTTTTGTGAATATTTTGATGTGTTTTGTGGTATTTTGTAGATAAATAAAATAACAGGACTCTCTGGAATCAATTTGAGGCCAAAACAGCAGAAAACGGACAAAAATGGCAAAAATATAAATTTCCTGCTAAAATGCGCCGTTTGCTAAAATGCGCCGTCTTCTCACGTGCGCCGGAGACTGCTAACATACACCGGACACGTGTCACAATCATTGAAGTTTTGCTATCATGCACTTGCTAACATGCGCATGTCACGTGTCAATATCACATCAAATATGCTAATGTGCGCCGGACACATATCACCATCACATGATGCCGACACTCATCATTGAAAATGCGTCATTGTTTGCGTCATGCTGACATCAGCGTCGCGACGTGCACACCTTTACGCGTCGCGACGCCAAGCCAATAATTCAGCAAATAATTCTACTGACGCCACGTGTCACCATCTCTGCGAAGCCCGTGCCACGCGTCCAACATCAACGACGCATCACGACGCGCAAGGTTGCACGCGTCGCTACGCGGAGGCACAAAATTTCCCTATAAATTGAGGCCGAATTTCATTTGTAAATTCATACTTTCTTCTAAGGAATTCCTTAAGAATACTAAGAAGATTGTATCTTGCTTGTTATTTACAGCTTTCTGTAATTAATTTTATTTACTTTTCGCAATATCACTTTCTTTTCTTTACTTTTCAATATTTTACTATTCAGCATGAGTATGTAACTCTCTTCTGCTGGGGTGAAAGGTAAGCTTTTATTACTAATATTTAGATTAATCTCCCTTAATTATAATATATAAACTATTTAAAATCTGACTTAATGGGATACCGCCTTTATGGTCGGTTGGACTTAATCTTAAAATTAGTTTTTAACCTGACTAAACATGGATATCACTTGTATGGTCGGTTGGAATTAATTATGAATATGATTTAATTAGGATACCGCTTATATGGTCGGTTGGTAATTATCACGCAAAGTTTATATATTATAATAAGGGAGATATCTAAATTAGAAGTAATAAAAGTGGATCCTCTAACCTCAGTATTTTCTTTTATTGTATTTTTACCTTTTTAATTTTCAACATTTACTATATGTCATTTATTTTATTTAAGCTTTTACTAGCCTTAATTATGTGTCCTAACTAAACTCGTTATCTGGGGTTATGATGAATTCTAATATTACCGGTTTATAAGGGGTTATTTTATAGTTTGGGTACTGTAAAGGTTTATTTGTTAAATGGCCATTAATAAGATTGATGTGGTCAACTTAAAATAAACTTGACAAATGAATTTTAGGTTTCAGCCTAAGACTTAATAGCCCACGATCTTCCTTGAGGATAGATAACCATTTAATAGATTTCCTTACAGGATAGACATATACATGTCGGGCGGGGGTAGCCACAATTGGAACTTAATCTTAATGAATTCAGGTAACTTGGTTGACATAGACATATGATTAATTGGGTTACACTGGGTATTTGCATCTGACCATCGACAGAGGCTTTTGCATAATTTCGTGTTCCGGGTTAGTAAACCAATATATTACACAAACATGAAATAACCACTTCATCTTTAAAATATATTGGAAGGATTCACAACTCTGGATAGTTTAATAATATTGATTTTACCTTTAATTCACTTTCACGCTATTTTATTTACTTATTTTAGTTCAAAGTCACCATCCAATCAAACAATAAATCTATTAGATACTTGTAAACATTTGTCTTCATAAATTAATATCTTAGGTATTAAGTCTTCATGGGATCGATATATTTTATACTACTTGAACGATACGTGCGCTTGCGTTATACGTGTGTGATTACGCCGGTCAAGTTTTTGGCGCCGTTGCCGGGGACTTATTTATCTTTCACTATTAGTTTTGGGGTTAGATACCATTACTTGTATCTAATTTCTTTTTACTTATTGTTTTTGTTTTCTTGTGTTTCAGGTTCTCAGACACTACATAAGACGAACTAGAATCTTTGAAATATGTCTGCTTGACCCAGAGATTGAAATAACCATCAGACAGTTGAGAATGGAAAGGCGAGAATGCCAAGAAGCACTAATCAACATGGAACCTGAACCTTTGGAAGTTGCACCACCAATTCCCATTCAAGACAGAACTATTCCGGTGGTTGACAGCTTCATTTCCTGTATTGTACTTCCTCCCTTACCAGCAAATGCATGTGACATCAAAACATGCATTCAGATGATACAACAGTTAGTTCTGTTTGGGAGGAATGCATCTGAAGATCCTAATGCCCACGTCAGCAACTTCCTGAAAGTTTACAGCACTTTCAATTACAATCGAGCAGCTGAAGAAGCAATGAGACTGCGTGTTTTCCCATATTCCTTGAAAGACAGAGCTAAGGCTTGACTACATTCACTACTAGCAGGTTCTATCATAACTGGAACACTCTAGCCACCAAATTCCTTGCAAAGTATTTTCCACCAGCCAGAATCGCAAAGCTAAGGAATGACATCACATCCTTTGTGCAACATGACTCGGAATCCCTCTGTGAAGCTTGGGAAATGTACAAGGATTTGCTCAGAAAATATCCGCATCATGAGATTGTAAAGTGGCTACAAGTCAAAACCTTCTATAATGGACTTTCTGGAATAATGAGAACCATAATTGATGTTGTTGCTGGAGGAGCTTTAATGGCAAAATGAGAAGATCAGGCCTGAGACCTAATTGAAGAAATGGCCAACAACATTTGTGGCCAACAGAAATGAGCATGATCCAACAAATTGTAGGAATCTATGAAGTTGGAGCCAACACAGCAGTGAATGCCAAGCTGGATAAAATATATGCAAATTCATGGAAACTCTCAGCATGCAAGGTAATATTGGATCCACAAGTTCACCATATGGAGGAGCACCGGAGACAAACTTATACCACGAAAATGAAAAGACGGAGAATTATGTCAACAATTTCAACAGACAGGGAAACAATCCATATTCCAACACCTACAACCCAGGTTGGAGGAATCACCCCAATTTCGCATGGAGCAACAATTCAGGGCAAATGAATAATCCACCACCCGGATTCCAACAGCAGAACAAAGGCCAAGAGCATGAAAAAGAACCAGGAATAGCGGAAGTGCTAGCTCAGTTAAAAAAATATTCAAAGCCAATCAGCTTCTATAAAGGCACTGGAAAATCAAATTGGACAACTGGCCAATGCTCAGAGTTACAGATCGCCAGGTAACTTTCCTAGCAACACAGAACCAAATCCAAGGAACCGATGGAATGAGCAATGTCAAGCCATTACTTTGAAAAGCGTTACTGAAATCAACAAAGATGGTGGAATCAAGGCATCCATTGAGAAAGTTCCAAAAGAAGCAGTTCCATATATGGAGGAAAAATAAGCAAAGGAAAAAGATCGAGAAAGATTCACTCCACCTCCACCTTTTCCACAGCGTCTCCAGAAAAACAAAATAGACAATCAGTTTGCTCGAGTCTTGGAGGTCTTCAAAAAGCTGCATATCAACATTCCATTTGCTGAAGCGTTGGAAGAAATGTCCAGCTATGTCAAATTCATGAAAAATATTCTTTCACGAAATCGGAGATTGGGAGATTACGAAACAGTAGCATTGACAGAATAATGCAGTGCCATCATTCAGAGGAAACTTCCCTCAAAGTTGAAAGATCCTGGCAGTTTCACCGTCCCATGCACCATAGGAGAATATTACATCGGTAAAGCTTTGTGTGATTTAGGTGCTAGTGTTAATTTGATGCCTTTTCAATTTATAGGAAACTGTAGATTGGAGAAGCAATGCCCACCTCAGTCTCTCTGCAACTTTCTGATAGAACACTCGCATTTTCGAGAGGTGTAGTTGAAGATGTGCTGGTCAAAGTCGACAAACTCATTCTCCCAGCATATTTCATTATTTTTGACATGGAAGAAGATAAAAATGTATTTATCATCCTTAGGAAACCATTCTTGGCAACAGTTCGAACTGTTATTGATGTAGAAAAATGAGAACTAACCATGAAAGTGCAGGACCAAGAAGTTACCTTCAATGTTTTCAAAGCCATGAAATTCCCAAGTGATGAAAAGGAAGAGGAATGTTTCAGAATTGATGTTGTAGATAGTATCATCTAGGATACTGATGCACTGCCACTTCCCACGGATAAACTTAAAGCTTGCATCACCAACATGATTGACAGCGAGCTAGATGCTGAAATTCTGGAATGTATCAACTATCTTGACAAACCATTTCGTTTCAAATCAACACCACAAGTGGAAAGTTTGGAACTACCGAAGAAAAAACGAATCAAGCCCTCAATTGAAGAACCACCGCAGCTGGAGTTAAAGCTACTTCTGAGTCATCTCAGGTACGCATTCTTAGGAAACTCTTCTGAATTACCTGTGATTATTTATTCTTCGCTAACATTGGAGCAGGAAGATAAGTTGCTGAGAGTGTTACGAGAACACAAGAAAGCCATTGGCTGGACTATAGCAGATATCCGAGGCATTATTCTATCATTTTGCTTGCACAAGATTCTGATGAATGATTAGTACAAACCCACAATGGAGCAACAACGGAGACTAAATCCAATCATGAAGGAGGTCGTGAAAAAAGAAATTATCAAATGGTTGGATGCCGGCATCATTTATCCCATCTCTGACAGCACGTGGGTGAGTCATATGCAATGTGTACCAAAGAAATGAGGAATTACTGTAGTCACAAATGAAAAGAACTAGTTGATTCCAACAAGAACGGTGACTGGATGGAGAGTATGCATGGACTACAGGAAACTGTACAAAGTAACAAGGAAAGATCATTTTATGCTGACATTCATTGACCAGATGCTAGACAGATTAGCCGGACATGAGTTCTATTATTTTCTGGACGGATATTCGAGGTACAATCAGATTTCCATCGCCCCATAAGATCAGGAGAATACCACTTTTACATGTTCGTATGATACTTTTACTTTCCGTAGAATGCCATTTGGACTATGTAATGCTCCTGCTACATTTCAACGTTGCATGATGGCCATCTTCTCAGACATGCTAGAACAAAGTATGGAGGTTTTCATGGATGATTTTTCTGTATTTGGAGACTCATTTGACCAATGTTTGCAAAATCTGGAAAAGGTGCTACAAAGATATGAAGATATCAACCTAGTACTCAACTGGAAGAAATTCCACTTCATGGTGCATGAAGGAATTGTCCTGGGACATCGGATCTCACAAAAGGAAATCGAGGTAGACAAAGCAAAAATCGAGACAATTGAAAAACTACCTCCACCAACATCTGTTAAAGGGATTCGAAGTTTTCTCGGGCATGCAGGCTTTTACAGGAGATTTATCAAAGACTTCTCCAAGATTGCTAAACCTCTGTACAATCTTCTGGAGAAAGATGTGTCTTTCAACTTCACCAAAGAATGCCACGAGGCTTTTGAAATCTTGAAACAGAAGCTGATCTCTACCCCCATCATAGTAGCACCAGACTGGACTCTTCCATTTGAGGTGATGTGTGATGCTAGTGATTTTACTGTAGGTGCAGTTTTGGGACAACGCAAAACAAAAATTTTCCATACCATTTACTACGCCAGCAAGACTTTGAATGAAGCTCAACTCAACTATACAACGACTGAAAATGAGTTGCTTGCAGTTGTGTTTGATTTTGATAAATTCTGCTCCTATTTGCTGGGTCTCAAAGTGGTAGTCTACACGGATCATTCAGCAATCAAATACCCGATCGCGAAGAAAGATGCCAAACCTAGATTAATCCGATGGGTGCTTCTACTGTAAGAATTTGACGTGGAGATCCAAGATAAGAAAGGGACAGAAAACCAAGTGGCAGATCACTTATCAATGCTCGAGAATGGAGAAACAGCTGGCAATGAATTGACAATCAAAAAAACTTTTCCATATGAACAGTTGTTTGCCATGAAACAACATGATGTTCCTTGGTATGCTGACTATGTAAACTACATAGTATCGGGAAAATGGTCGTTAGAATGGACACATCTGCAACGAAAGAAGTTCTTCAAAGAAGTCAAACATTATGTATGGGATGAGTCGTACTTGTTCAAACGTGTGCTGATCAATTACTGAGACGTTGTGTTCCGCAAGAAGAGGTCAATAGTGTCCTTGCAGTATTGTCATTCATCATCATAAACAGCGGACACTTCAGCGGAAATAAAAATTACAGCCAAAGTCCTACAATCAGGTTTGTTCTGGCCCATTATGTTTTAAAAGATGCCATTACTTATTTGCTCTTCAATGTGACATGTGCCAGAGAACGGGAAATATTTCGAAGAGAAATTGAAGGACCTCTTGCAAAAAAACATTCTGAAGTGGAGATATTTGATGTTGTTAGGGGTTTTAGGGGTTTTAGGGGCTAAATCCGGTAACGCAGCGGAAGCGGTGGAAAATCGTATTTTCCGATTTCAAAACTTTTTCTCGGATTAATTAAATAAACATATTTATTTAATATTCCAATATTCAAATTATGAAATAAAAATTCAATAAATCATATTTAGGTGAATTTACCAATTACCCTTACTTTGGTATTTTGTCCATTTTAGTCCGAAATTGATCTAATCAATTTTGAATGATTCTAAATCATTTCTAAGATGAACTTAGCATGTTCAAAACATCAAAACACCAAAAGCAACCAAATCCCCAAATTTTATCATCCTTGGCCGAATGCTCCCAATGGTGGGCATTTTGTGCCTTTTGTCATTTCATGTCTCAAAACACATCCAAATGTAATCCAATCAACATGAAACTTTATATGCATCATATACACATCCAAATACACAACATATATGAAAATCCCCAAATTTGGAATTGGTCATGAACCCTAATTTTTCAATTTCATCAAATTGGACAAATTAGACCAAATTGGTTAAATACAACACTTCAATCATCTTTCTTCCATCCAATCCAAGTCTCAACACAATGAAACAACTCAAGATCAAATCTAGGTCATCTAAGAGTGGGTCAACAACTCTAGATTAGCAACATGGTTTCCAAAAACCTTAAAAGAAAGCTTATAACTACAATAGTCACAACCTTCCTTCATCATACATGCTCAACACTTCCATCAAAACTTCCATCAACAAAAACACAAGGAATAAAGAAAGAAATAACCTAAGAACATCATATGTTAAAGCCTAGATCCTAAGGAACATTTTCCTTTCTAATAGCAAGTTGGAAAAACTCACTAAAATCCAAGCTTTCTTTGATTTCTTCTTTCTTTCTCACAAGCTTCTTTGCTTCCATTAATGGAGTTTTCTTTAAAGTGTATTAGGTTAACATTTCAAATGAAATGAAATCAATATATACTTGCCCAAAGAAGGCCTTGGCCGAAATTGGCCATAAATAATATACAAATTTACATTTCATTTTCATTTCAAGTTAATTTGTTCAACTTAATACAAATATCTAATAACAACTTTATTGATATTTATTTTAAGTCAACAAAGGCAACTTAGAAAAATATAACTATTATATTTAAGTGTTGGCCGAAAATATCAAATAAATAAAGGAAAAAGATATTTCAATTTTTAACAATTAAAATAAATATCCAAGGAAGTCAAATTCAATTTGACAACCTTTTCTTTAATGTAAAGTCAAACATTTACACTTATAATCATTTCCTAACTTTATCATTTGGTGAGATATTTATATTTTAATTATATTAATCATTTAACAATTAAATAATTAAATAATTAATTAAATACAAATATATCAAATATATGTATTATATTTACTTTAAATATCTCAAATACATATATTGATGATATATGTCAAATACCTTTATTTGACTATTTATTAATGTGTATTTAATAATATCATATATTAAATACAAATACACATTAATTAGGAAATGACGGTTCGGCCCGTTCGCATGTATTTTTCGTTTAACGATTAAACGATTTATAAATAATCATCATTATTCATAAATGTTGCTCTAGTGCTCTACGAGTATGTTTCATTATTGAGACTCTCTAGATTCAGGTATATCCGTCACGAAATCCAATTTCATGTCCATAATCTATCCACCCGTAGATTATGACGATCACGGATAAACTAGCTGAATCATACAGGTCGAGGTCATTGCATACGTATAATCCCTCCGTCACAGGTATCCAGATAATCCAGAGATATAGATGTAAACGTCAAATCTCTATAGGTATTATCTCGTCGACGTATCTATAGCAATCTCTAAATAACACTCGGAACTTACTTCCGATGTATACTGTGGCCACAGATTTAACAGACTGCTAATAATATATGGACTACCTATGCTCTGTACACAGAACTGACGGATCCTATCTTGACACACACAGGATATCCTGAGGATCGATCCACACCCAACGAACAGGCGGAGGTCTGATCTAAATAGATCGGTGACGTGACTGCCATCTAAGTGTGGAGGATGTCTCATACATCCACAGTGGTGTCTCAAGTCGAAGGACCACTATGCTACTCAACCCGAGAAGATTCTTATTGACGTTGGTGTACCATCCATTAAGAATCTTCGGTGAGCCGTTCAGTGTTTATCCACTATAAACACCTACACGTCTATACGAGTCTCCATAGACTCATGGTTCATTGGGATAAACCATCGGACCAAGTCTCGATATACGACATGTACTGGTCTCAACGGATTTGACTAACCGACCCGTGTTAGCAAATCTTGACCAGGAACTATGTTTGATAATATACATATAGCAGTGACACTTCCCAATGTCAATTACAAACTAACTTTGTAACTGTGTACTGCATTATATATTATCGGGCCTTTGTCTAATATATACATATCACTAAACCACATTTAGTTTCAATCTAATCGTAATCAGATCGAATACGTATATAAGAACAAGAGGTGCAACCATAAATAAGTAATATTATGGAATAAGGGGATGTTCGTATTCATGAATCAGACATAAATACGGCCCGGATTGGCGCTCTGAGCACCAACCCCAACAATTTCTCCCACTTGCTCTAGTGCCAATCCACGGTATCATATACACGTCTCAATGTGCATCGTATGCACATGGTCCTCAAAAGCTCACCCAGTACTTAAGAGGTAGGCAACCAAAAACAAGTCCGCTATGACATATTGAGTTTGTCAAACAAACTCCATCGTTTCCCATAGTCAGCATCATTCATATTTTGTAGAATCTAGATTATACATTAATATGACTCTGATGCTACTTCAGTATTGTGCTACAGCTACTGAGTTGTCCAAGTATTTAAGGATCAAATCCAAAATACTATGAAGACAACCGCAAACACAATAACAATTCAACACTTCTATTTTATAAGGTCACTATGCAACTTCATAAGTCAATACTTCATAAGTTGCATTTAACTCTACTCAGTTAGTAGAATCCTTCGTGACACTCCCACTGCATCTTTTCTGACTCTTTATGACGTAGACTGTCTAACGTCATAATTAGTCTCAAAACTAATATGACCCTAATGGTTGCAGACTATATTCTCCATGAATTAGAAACTCGTTCTTAATATCTCAAAGATCACAAAGAACGTGTTTCAAGATCCATCATATGGTCTATAGGATGTCAAAATAACTCGTAACAATTACGATTAAATCAATATCTATAATCGCACATTATAAAGTATTTATTATGTCATCATCAAATGATACATAAGATTGATTAGACATTCTAATCAATATCTCTTTCGAAAAAAGGAATCATCCTTTACGAAAAATGAATACTTTATATAAGACACACAATAACTGTCGAACAGTTATACTAATGTCATACAGATAGCCTTGTTATGTCTCTCATTAGATCATATCTAATGTACGACTAATAGGAGTATCTCACAAGTCTCTTGGTTTTATATCTTATATAAAACTTTATATCGTATATAAAAGAGACTACTCCCACTTTTATCACGGAGTAAAGAAGACTTAGGTAAATCTTTTACCTCATAAACATCTCATTATTACTATAATAATGACAATGTCGTTAAGATATATAACACTAGAAGTAATATGTACGCTCCCACTAACCCTTCTAATCACATATGTATTCTATATACTTTGACAAGATCAGACAATCTGACGATATAAAAAATAGAGAACACATACTTCTGGAAGACTTATCCGAGTCTACAATAGGCTCTATAAGCTAACACATTAAACTGCGATCTCAGCAGAACACAAACTCTAGGGCCATTTCAGAATGAATTCTTCAAATAAGGAAATCACAACTGATCTCTTATCTGAATAAGTCATCCAAAAACGCCACTTTGCATTCTTTAGCTAAAATATACAGTTATTATCAACATTAACCAATATATCTTTAATTGTTCAATTAGTGTGACTAGAGATAAGTTTTCTCAGAATCTACAATAGATTGCTGAGTATAACTTTTCTCACTGTCATACTATAAGGTCAACCTTTAATAAGCTCACATTGCTTCGTTGTGCAAACAATTAGCACATATCATGAACTAATTCATAATGAAAGCGTAATCAAGTTCAAAACTTGATCATAGTAAGCTATGAACAATCTTAGATCTAAGGTTCAATGGTGAACTTCCAGAATCGATATCAAATATCGCTTCCATTAAAGTCATAGGATAATTTTTCTTCAATAAGAAAACAACGGAACCATTAAGTATCAAATACTCGTGAATGATTCTGTTATCCTATTGGACTTGCACGGAAGATGTATAAGGGTTGTTTCATCTTATTAATTACATAGTTCCATTTATAATTTATCATTCTCACATTTGACTTCAATAAGTCAAGTCTTTTCTACAATAGTTAACATCTGATGTTACACACCAAGTAATAAAACGATTTTATTACTTAGAATCGTAGGAAAGATATTCTATTAAATAGAATACAATATTCTATTAAACAGAATAAACGATAAACTTTTACTTATACCTCCGAGGTGTAAGTAATTTCCATTATATAACTATTATATAAAAGAAAGATTGAAATCTCAAACTTTTCAAGATTCAAATTTTCTACCTATACATATCATATATGCAACTGTAGAAAATAATGGAACATTAATTAAAGAGATGAATTAGTGTTACTGGAGTATAACCCCAAGAGTATTGAAACTAATTCGGTAACTTTCAATATCAGACGAATCAAATCATATAAGATTCGATTGCTCCCACTACTCAATTCCATCAAGATGGAATCGTGGAAGAACAATATTGAATATGAATCATATTCACTAAATAACCTTAGAACTAATTGCTTTAAATTCATACGTTTGATCGTATCAAAGATCTTTGAACAGTTCAAAGACATGTTATGAATTTTGAGGATAGAATTCTCTAAAACCTTTAGATTGAATATATTTGAACAAGTCAAAAATGTTCAATCTACGTTTCATCAGAACGGATTGAAAGTACTTGATACTTTCAAGACTTTCAATATGTGTTCCTTCAGAAACACGTAACTAAGTTATGACAATTCATCAACTAAGTTACGAAATAAAGAAAACTACCTTAAGCAATTATTATTTATAAAACTACATACATCCAATGTATCAGTTAAATAAATTTGGTGGTCCAATGACAATCATTGGTTAAACGAGATCTTAATCACTTTCCTGAATACAATATTCATTAAATGGATAAGGATGTGTAGTGTGATCTAGTATCAAACCATTATTTACCATACGGAATAAGCATCCAATGCTTAAGTGATTAAACTCATAAAGCACCGTTCTAAATTATTTACTTTACCGAATAATTTCTTTTTATGTTTATCTCTACGTCAATGACACTACTAGTTATTATAAAATATGTAACAATTGTTTATAAAAAACAAGTGACTATCCAATAGTCGCAAGTTCCGATATCAAATATCAAAACAATCGTTAACCAATATTTCAAATAACTAGACGGGAGATCTGGTATCCAATACCTATAGTTGTAGTATTGTGAAAATTGATATTTTCTATACACAAATATACGCATCTCCTTTCTTTAGCTTTACTATTTGCATTCAACTATTCACAACAATTGTAAATGACTGATTAGCAAATTGTGTCAGACACATTACCTCTAAAGGTAATTAAAGCTTAGAAACGTCATTATTAGATAAACAAATACCTAATAGGGCTTTCTAAATGCCAGTCAAGAATCTCGAGACATGATCTAATTCAAGTCAATTCTTACTGCATAAGAAACTATTGTCTCTAAAGTATTATATCCTAAAGGGGATATCTATCTAGATTATCTATCATGACTTAGAAACTAAGTCACTAACCATCTTTATTTTTGAAGAAAATCGGAATAATAGTTCCCGATGGTTTAGACAAATCTAATAATATCCTAGTCTAGTAGTATCTAGAACCTATTCTAGAATAACTGTAACCAATAGTCAAGTCAGATAACATATCAAAATATGTGTGCAGTAAATAAAAGTTTAATTCTATATAAACAATAGAATAAGGAAACAAACAAGCAGCAATTTCCATAATAACATACACTGCCTAAGTTATGGAATATTTTAAACTTAGCAGTGCCTCCCATTATTTTTTACGTAATGCCGTAATCCCCAACGGAAAGACGAGAATTCAATAATTAAATCGAATTCCATAATGGGAAGAGGACCCCATGAATATATTTCGACTCACAGCAGAGGCACGGTCTCGCCGAGGTATATTCACAGGTAGACAACTAATTGTCAATCACTCACTGGTGACTCCAAGTTTGGTCCTGGCCGTTTCTCGTTGTCGCTGCGAAAGCAGGCCCACAAGGAGACGTACCAAGTTAAACTTGTCAATGATAAACTCAAGTTACTTACGTAACCCTGACAGCTAGGGCACGTTCAGGATTCCGCTTTCGCTTGAATTTATCTAGTATCTAATATACATTCGGCATAAATAAATTTCTATCAGCTACACCCTCACAGCAGAGGCACGGTCTCGGATGTAGACAACGAAAAGATATTTATAAACCGTATTGACAAGACGGACCAAGAAACAAGTATTCCAAATACTAGTTACTTTAAAACCTTATTAAGCGGGGATATTCCATTAAGTGTCATACAACCTAAATCTAATCAAATTAGATTATAACATGCATGTATAAAGTCAAGAAAACATGATTAAACATTGAATAAAACAAGCTAATCATTTATGGAGGCCTAGAATCAGACTCGCTCTGATACCATTTTGTAGGGGTTTTAGGGGTTTTAGGGGCTAAATCCGGTAACGCAGCGGAAGCGGTGGAAAATCGTATTTTCCGATTTCAAAACTTTTTCTCGGATTAATTAAATAAACATATTTATTTAATATTCCAATATTCAAATTATGAAATAAAATTCAATAAATCATATTTAGGTGAATTTACCAAATTACCCTTTACTTTGGTATTTTGTCCATTTTAGTCCGAAATTGATCTAATCAATTTTGAATGATTCTAAATCATTTCTAAGATGAACTTAGCATGTTCAAAACATCAAAACACCAAAAGCAACCAAATCCCCAAATTTATCATCCTTGGCCGAATGCTCCCAATGGTGGGCATTTTGTGCCTTTTGTCATTTCATGTCTCAAAACACATCAAAATGTAATCCAATCAACATGAAACTTTATATGCATCATATACACATCCAAATACACAACATATATGAAAATCCCAAAATTTGGAATTGGTCATGAACCCTAATTTTTCAATTTCATCAAATTGGACAAATTAGACCAAATTGGTTAAATACAACACTTCAATCATCTTTCTTCCATCCAATCCAAGTCTCAACACAATGAAACAACTCAATATCAAATCTAGGTCATCTAAGAGTGGGTCAACAACTCTAGATTAGCAACATGGTTTCCAAAAACCTTAAAAGAAAGCTTATAACTACAATAGTCACAACCTTCTTTCATCATACATGCTCAACACTTCCATCAAAACTTCCATCAACAAAAAAAACACAAGGAATAAAGAAAGAAATAACCTAAGAACATCATATGTTAAAGCCTAGATCCTAAGGAAATTTTTCCTTTCTAATAGCAAGTTGGAAAAACTCACTAAAATCCAAGCTTTCTTTGATTTCTTCTTTCTTTCTCACAAGCTTCCTTTGCTTCCATTAATGGGGTTTTTCTTTAAAGTGTATTAGGTTAACATTTCAAATGAAATGAAATCAATATATACTTGCCCAAGGAAGGCCTTGGCCGAAATTGGCCATAAATATATACCAAATTACATTTCATTTTCATTTCAAGTTAATTTGCTTAACTTAATACAAATATCTAATAACACTTTATTGATATTTATTTTAAGTCAACAAAGGCAACTTAGAAAAATATAACTATTATATTTATAAGTGTTGGCCGAAAATATCAAATAAATAAGGAAATGGATATTTCAATTTTAACAATTAAAATAAATATCCAAGGAAGTCAAATTCAATTTGACAACCTTTTCCTTTAATGTAAAGTCAAACATTTACACTTATAATCATTTCCTAACTTTATCATTTGGTGAGATATTTATATTTTAATTATATTAATCATTTAACAATTAAATAATTAAATAATTAATTAAATACAAATATATCAAATATATGTATTATATTTACTTTAAATATCTCAAATACATATATTGATGCTATATGTCAAATACCTTTATTTGACTATTTATTAATGTGTATTTAATAATATCATATATAAATACAAATACACATTAATTAGGAAATGACGGTTCGGCCCGTTCGCATGTATTTTTCGTTTAACGATTAAACGATTTATAAATAATCATCATTATTCATAAATGTTGCTCTAGTGCTCTATGAGTATGTTTCATTATTGAGACTCTCTAGATTCAGGTATATCCGTCACGAAATCCAATTTCATGTCCATAATCTATCCACCCGTAGATTATGACGATCACAGATAAACTAGCTGAATCAAATAGGTCGAGGTCATTGCATACGTATAATCCCTCCGTTACAGGTATCCAGATAATCCCAGAGATATAGATGTAAACGTCAAATCTCTATAGGTATTATCTCGTCGACGTATCTATTAGCAATCTCTAATAACACTCGGAACTTACTTCCGATGTATACTGTGGCCACAGATTAACAGACTGCTAATAATATATGGACTACCTATGCTCTGTACACAGAACTGACGGATCCTATCTTGACACACACAGGATATCCTGAGGATCGATCCACACCCAACGAACAGGCGGAGGTCTGATCTAAATAGATCGGTGACGTGACTGCCATCTAAGTGTGGAGGATGTCTCATACATCCACAGTGGTGTCTCAAGTCGAAGGACCACTATGCTACTCAACCCGAGAAGATTCTTATTGACGTTGGTGTACCATCCATTAAGAATCTTCGGTGAGCCGTTCAGTGTTTATCCACTATAAACACCTACACGTCTATACGAGTCTCCATAGACTCATGGTTCATTGGGATAAATCATCGGACCAAGTCACGATATACGACATGTACTGGTCTCAACGGATTTGACTAACCGACCCGTGTTAGCAAATCTTGACCATGAACTATGTTTGATAATATACATATAGCAGTGACACTTCCCAATGTCAATTACAAACTAACTTTGTAACTGTGTACTGCATTATATATTATCGGGCCTTTGTCTAATATATACATATCACTAAACCACATTTAGTTTCAATCTAATCGTAATTAGATCGAATACGTATATAAGAACAAGAGGTGCAACCATAAATAAGTAATATTATGGAATAAGGGGATGTTCGTATTCATGAATCAGACATAATACGGCCCGGATTGGCGCTCTGAGCACCAACCCCAACAATTTGATGTATGGGGGATTCATTTTATGGGAACCTTTGTTCCATCATTCGGAAACATGTACATACTAGTTGCAGTAGACTACGTCTCCAAATGGGTTGAAGCAATTGCACTGTCATCAAACGATTCAAAAGTGGTGATAAAATTCCTTAAAATGATATTTTCACTCGCTTTGAAACACCTCGTGCAATTATCAGTGGTGGTGGCACACATTTCTGCAACAGATACTTTGATGCACTTCTATCCAAATATGGAGTTACTCATAAAGTTGCCACTGCCTAGCATCCACAATCAAATGGACAGGTTGAAGTTTCAAACAGGGAGATCAAAATAATCTTGGAGAGAACAGTTGGATCAACAAGGAGGGACTGGTCTACAAAACTAGATGACGTATTATGGGTCTACCAAACAGCTTACAAAACACCCATTGGTATGTCCCCATATCGAATGGTGTTTGGGAAAGCGTGCCATCGCCAGTGGAGCTTGAACACAAAGCGTATTGGGCACTGAAGAAATTAAATCATGATCTACAAGCAGCATGAGAAAATCGGCTCCACCAACTCAATGAATTGGAGGAATTTCGCCTACAGGCTTATGAGAATACCAGATTATACAAAGAAAAGACTAAGAAATGACATGATCAAAAAATAGTGAGCAGACAATTGAAAATAAGGCAGCAGATGTTGTTATACAATTCAAGGTTGAAACTTTTCCCTGCAAAGCTGAAATCAAGATGGTCAGGTCTATTTGTGATTACTCAGGTTTTACCATATGGAGCTGTTGAGTTACTTGATTCCAACACCAAAGAAACATTCAAAGTTAACAGCCACCGTGTCAAGCACTACTGGGGAGAATCATTTGAGCGACAAAAAGAAAGTGTCACACTTTCAGATCCAGCCTAATGTTCGGGCAGTCATGTCTAGCTGATGACGTTAAACTTAGCGCTAGCTGGGAGGCAACCCATGCAATTTGTGTATATATTCATATTTGGTGTGTTTAATTTTTTCAGGTAAAATCATTTCAAGATGGAAGACGTTCTCGTAAATCTTCACAAGCAATTTCCTTCTCTCCTTCAAAACTCTCTGATAAAAGTCTACAAAGCTCGATTGGAATGAATAAGACTTCTGATGATCAAAGGTATTCCTAATGACATTCGTTGGATTATTGAAGCATGAGTCCGGGTCAGATTGGCAGGTGAGTCCTCCGACTCTTTTGTTTCATATATGTCTGATTTAGGAAGAAACACCTAAGCTAAAAAGAGAAGAGCTAAAAGAATGGGTGTTTGCTATAAATGTGCTCGTATGACATGTAATACTCGTTGTCGTTCTTTAGGAATGATGTCTGATAACCTTGAAGATAAAATTAAATTCATTAGGGATGACTTGAGTAAGGAGTCTTTGGATGACATATCTAAGACTCTTGAGACGCATTCCAGTGGATATGTGCATCATGCAATTCAAATGTTATATACACAATTTCGAAAAGAAAGACAACAACTTAGTCTCGGGAATCTGACTCTAAAAGACCCTCTTTGCCAATTTATAAGAAAATTGGATGGGAAGCTTGTCTCTGACACATAGACGTCATTCAAGCCGTTACTTCTTGTAAATATTATTATCTCTTTGTCTTTAACTAATAATTGTGATTTGTTTTGTTATTTTATTTTATTTTCTCCGACAGGATCCAGACTTTTTGACTTTCACGATTTATTTTACTGTTTAACTAATAATTGTCATCTGGCAGATACTATTGCTATTATTACTCACCCTTTTTCAGGTGTTATAAATTCAACTCATCATTGCACACTTGCAGACATCCAGAGCTGAGAAATATATTAAAAAAAATGGAAGCTAATTCAAAAAGATGAGTTGTAAATATCTGTGTGTTTTGCGGTACTAGTGTTGGTTCTAAGCCAGAATTTGTTGAGGCAGCACAGGAATTGGGTCGAGTCATAGCTGAAAGGAATATGCACTTAGTATATGGCGGTGGCAATCTTGGACTAATGGGGATCGTTTCGAGGGCTGTACAGGAAGGAGACAGTCAAGTCTTGGGAATCATCCCAAAACCATTGGCAAAGGCGAATCTTATAGGACCATCAAACAGAGATGAACTGATCATGCCAGGTATGTCTGAATGACTGGTGGAAATGATTAATTGTGCTGATGCTATTATTGATTTGCCAGGTGGCTTGGGCATGATGAATGAAATTTTTACAATACTATCTTGGGCGAACTTGAACTTACACCAGAAACCGATTGGACTATTTAATGCTGATGGATTTTATGATTTTCTTTGTGTGTTTCTTGATGATGCCCGAAGAAATGGGTTTGTGTCAAAACCTATAAAAGATCTCTTATTCACTGCCAAAACTGCCAATGATTTAATTGACCAACGTTTAGCCATAAATTGACCATATCCTTTGCAAGATAAACTGGTCTGATAATGATCGTGGTAAGAAGCGTCAGATAAATCTGGATCTTAACCTTTAACTTTCATTTTAGATGTAGAATTTCAGCTAACCAGGTACTATCTTCTAAACTCTTCTTCTACTTTTTAATACATTTGGGACAATGTCTCATTTAGGTTTGGGGGAGGGGAATAGTTGACTAGTATTTTGTTTTTATTGTGTTATTTTTGTTTGATTTTTAGTCAAAAATTTTCAAAAACAAAAACAAAAAAATTAAAAAATTTAGAAATAATAATAATAATAATAAATAAAATATGTATTTTGTTTTTGTGTTTTTAATTTGATTAATCAAGTGGAATTGGTGCGAGGTAGCTGTGTAAGGAATTTCCATTCCTAAGACGTATCTCAACCTATTTCGTAACAAGTTAAATGTTTGTTTATTTTCTTTTGAATTATTTAATTTGTGAATTCTCCATAAAACTGACTAAAATGGATCTTCATATGCTCAATTGACAGATATTATCAACATATATGGTAACATACGGACATTAGTTGTAATTGAAAAGTTTTTAATATTCAGTGCTCTAGTTTAATTGGAGGAAACATCTAAAAAAGTGATGGAATTAAATAAAAAAAACATCTGAGATCCGAGTAATTAAGTCTGTATGGGTGTTTTAATACCTAGTTCCCTAAATCCAACTGGCTTGGGAGTCACTGGCCCAAAGCTCGCTATATGGATCAAAGATATTATAAAAATAAAAATAGACATATGAAATCCGAGTAATTAAGTCTGTATGGGTGTCTTAACACCTAGTGCCCTAAAGCCAACTGGTTTGGGAGTCACTGACCTGAAGCTCGCTACATGGATTGAAGATGTTGCTTTATTTACTTTTCGCAAAAAAAAATCAAAAAAAAATAATCCATTGCTAAAAAATGTGTGAATTCTGATATAACTTTAGGACATAAATATTACTCTCTTTTCAACTACACTTATGAATATTGTGGGTACAATGACTTGATTAATACTTTGGTTGGCTGTGTATATGGAGAATGGTAAAAATAATCGGAGAATTTACTTATTTGGTAATTTAGAAAGAAAGAAAACTACTAACTTGGATTAGGAGTTTCACCAGTTTAGTCACTAACATGTTTATTCTCTTTTCTCTTGTCTTTTTGCTTTTGTGTGCATTAGTTTTATATTGACGTTTGTGGGTATCGTTGTTGTAAGCCCTCACGAGACTACTACTCGTCCACTAGGGACACCTAGGGGTTTAAAAGCTTATTGCATACGCTAAATGCAACCGTGATCCCTACGAAAGTGGCTTAGTTTAATTTTATTTTAAAAATATTTATGTTATTTTATTTTGTTGTTTTGCTCGAGGACTAGCAAAATGTTAGGTTTGGGGGTGTGATAAGCGGTAAATATATCAATATTTATCGTCCATTTGACTTAATATTTTATATAGTTTATTGAGTTTTGTGAATTTTTTGATGTGTTTTGTGGTATTTTGTAGATAAATAAAATAACATGACTCTCTAGAATCAATTCGGGGCCAAAACAGCGGAAAATAGACAAAAATGGCAAAAATATAAATTTCCTGCTAAAATTCGCCTTTTGCTAAAATGCGCCGTGCTAAAATACGTTGTCTGCTAACGTGTGTCAGAGGCTGTTAACATGTGCCGGACACGTGTCACAATCAGAGAAGTTTTGCTATCATGCACTTTCTAACATGCGTCTGCCACGTGTCAACATCACAGCAAATCTGTTAACGTGCGCCGGACACGTGTCACCATCACATGCTGCCGACACTCATCACTGAAAATGCGTCATTTCTTGCATCATGCTGACTTCAGCGTCGCGACGCGCACACCCTTATGCGTTGAGACGCCAAGCCAATAATTCTGTCGATGCCACATATCACCATCTCCGCGAAGCCCGTGCCACGCGTCCAATATCAATTGCGCGTCGCGACGTGCAAGGTTGAACGCGTCGCTACGCGGAGGCACAAAATTTCCCTATAAATTGAGTCTGAATTTCATTTGTAAATTCATACTTTCTTCTAAGGAATTCCTTAAGAATACTAAGAAGATTGTATCTTGCTTGTTTATTTACAATTTTCTGTAATTAATTTTATTTACTTTTCGCAATAACACGTTCTTTTCTTTAATTTTCAGTCTTTTACTATTCAACATGAGTATGTAACTCTCTTCTGCTGGGGTGAAAGGTAAGCTTTTATTACTAATATTTAGATTAATCTCCCTTAATTATAATATATAAACTATTTAAAACCTGACTTAATGGGATACCGCATTTATGGTCGGTTGGACTTAATCTTAAAATTGGTTTTAACCTGACTAAATATGGACCTAAATTATAAGTAATAAAAGTGGATCCTCTAACCCCTAGTATTTTCTTTTATTATATTTTTACCTTTTTAAATTTTCAGCATTTACTTTATATCATTTATTTTATTTGAGCTTTTACTAGCCTTAATTATGTGTCGTAACTAAACCCGTTATCTGGGGTTGTGATGAATATTATCACCGGTTTATAAGGGGTTATTTTATAGTTTGGGTAATATAAAGGTTTATTTATTAAGTCTTAAACTTAATGCTTCTTGTTAACTGGTCATTAATAAGATTGATGTGGTCAACTTAAAATAAACTTGACAAAGGAATTTTAGGTTTCAGCCTTAGACTTAATAGTCCACGATCTTCCTTGAGGATAGATAACCCTTTAATAGATTTCCTTACAGGATAGACATATACCTGTCGGGCGGGGTAGCCACAATTGGAACTTAATCTTAATGAATTCAGGTAACTTGGTTGACATAGACATATGATTAATTAGGTTACACTGGGTATTTGCATCTGACCATCGACATAGGCTTTTGCATAATTTCGCGTTCCAGGTAAAAACCAATATATTACAGAAACCTGAAATAACCACTTCATCTTTAAAAGATATTGGAAGGATTCAGAACCCTGGATAGTTTAATAATATTGATTTTACCTTTAATTCACTTTCGCACTATTTTATTTACTTGTTTTAGTTTAAAGTCACCATCCAATCAAACAATAAATCTATTAGATACTTGTAAACATTTGGCTTCATAAATTAATAGCTTAGGTATTAAGTCCTCGTGGGATCGATACATTTTATACTACTTGAACGATACGTGCGCTTGCGTTATACGTGTGTGATTACGCCGGTCAATGATTAAAGTAATTTTTGATGAATATGGTTTATAAGGTAAAAAAATTAACAATTGGTTTTGACAATGCATTTGCAAATACTGCATCAATTAGAGGTTTAAAAGAAATATGTCAACCAAATTTGGGGGTCAATTTTTTCATGTTCGTTTCACATATCATGTCCTTAATTTATGTGTTCAAGATGGTCTGACTTATTTAGAACATCATATTAATCCTATTAAGATTGCACTTAATTGTATTTAGTCATATTCTAATGTCAGAAGAGAATGAGCAAAGTTTTATAAATTAAATGGTGTTAAATCGGTAAAATTTTCACAAGATATTCCAACTCGTTGGAATTCAACTTATTTTCTTTTAACTAAAACTTTTCAATACAAAGATGTATTATGTAGTTTTTTTTCTCAAAATGTTCAACATATAACACTTTTGCCAAGTCAATGGGATATCTATGAAAAAAATAGAAATTTTAAAAGTTTTTAATGATGTAACAAATATTTTTAGTGAAGTTTATTATCATACAATAAATTTATTTCTTGTTGAATATTTGAATATTGTTAGTACTTTATATGAGTATGCTGAAGGTTTAAATGTTATGATATTGTTTTATTTGAAGCTATTACTGTAATGAAAAGAAAATGATTAACTTATTTTAAAGACATTACATTATTTTATCTTATTGCCACAATTTTTATCCTAAATTTAAATTAGAATGTTTGAATAGTGGCTCACAAACTTACTATGAATTTTTAGGAATACATGGTGAAATTAATGTTAGAAAAATAATACATGGAATAAAAAATAATTTAATAGATTTATTTATTGATTATGTCAGTAAATATAACTTGCAATCATCAGGACAATCTAATAGCGAACCCGTAATACATTCAAGACTTAACATAGGTGATCGTTGGTTACTACAACGAAATAAAAAACAGTAAATTTTGAGTTTTCTCATGAAAGTTTAGAAAGTAAAAATTTTCAAGTACTTGACTGAGGGAATCGACATCAAAATGTCTATATGTTTTATCAATTATTGCTAAAGAGGTGCTAGCAGCACCTGTTTCCACCGTTGCAATTGAACAAGCTTTCAGCTTAGGAGGCAATATTTTGAAAGCGAGATGGTCTTCATTACATCCAAGCATTGTAGAAGCAATAACATGTGTAAATGATTGGACCCGAGATGATTTGAAGTAACAAAAAGATGCCCTCGATAACTTTGAAGACTTGTTCGACAATGCATCTGCAAGTGCAAGCAGAACGAGAACTGAAGGATCAACAACATGTACAGATTATGATGATGAGTAAATAATTGTAATGACCATTAATAGGGAACTATCTAAAAAATATAATAGAATTACGTGAGTTTTGATTCCTCTCATTCCAAGAGAATATATAGGCAACTTAAGTTTTTAAAAATTTAAATTCAAGCTCTTTAATTTTATTTTTAATTTAATGTAATATAAAATCAATTTAATAAATTTCATATCCCATTTTTATTTTTTTAATTACAATTCAATTATTAAATTAATTAAAAAAATTGGAACCGAACCAGAATTGTCCAGTCCGGTTCGAGTTCCAGTTTCGGTTCCACATTCTTATAGAATCGGGAACCGAACGGTTTGGTTCCGGTTCAGAACCAAACCGAACAGGTGGCCAGGTCTAGCAGGAAATACTAAAATCAATCTACCTTATGAAAACTACATAAGACTAAAAAATGTATCCATATCCATATTAAACCTAAACAAGTGATATATGGAAATTTTTATAAAATTGTAAAAATCATTAAGAATCGCGTGGTCGAAAATCCAGAATCAGTATTCGAATTCATAATCCCGTACTATTTATTAGGGGTTTCGGGACTATATAAAATTAGGTCATGATTTAAGATGATTTTTCATATCAAATTTTATTTTTTTATCCAAAAATCTTGAATAACAAATTATATATCTCGAATCCATAATCGAGACGAGACTGAGATGGTAAATCCCTCCATGTCTTGACTGATTTTTATATCTATAAACCTCTATGACTCAAGACGATACCGTCTAATATTTAGTACCAAAATGACATCAAATTTTATCAGGTCTCAAGGCCAAATCTGATCACAACTAACCCGAAAACCGACCCAACCTAAATTTTAAACCCAATCTTGTACCGATATGGAAAACTCTGATCGGGACCGTCGGATCCAGCTCGGGTGTACCGTCAAATGTCACCAATGATGGATTTCAATTTTCCATCTTCATGATTCCCAAAAAAAAAAAAAACAAAAACAAAAACAAAAACAAGTCAACAAGTCAACAACTTGCCTTCAATCATAAAAAGCAAAAAACCACAACTTTCACAAGTACGAGAATCGTCACTTTCCTTTTTTCTTTACATGTTATCCGATGTGGCCGACACATCACTTCTGTACACTTTGAAACCACTTTCCACGTGTTATTTTCAACTCAACTTCGGAAAACACACTAAAAAAACAAAAGGGAAACATAAAACAGGAAAAAAAAATAAAAAAAATCCAATAACTTTTCCCTTTGGTCTTATCTCTAATTCGGGACGAGGGGCTGTCCAGTAGTGACGTGGCTCAATGTGGGCCGTTGGATCTAAATAAGAAAGGACAATTTTTATTTTACTTTTTTGCGTCCCATTGTGCCACGTTGCACTGCAGTAACCCCGAACCACTCTAATTCTTCCTCTGTGGGAACCGTGGCCCATTAGCCGCTAGATTCCCCGTGTGCGTGTTCATTTCCCACCCACGTGTCAAAATCTCAAGTCACCATAACTATAAATACACCGGGAACTCACTCCCTCCCTCAGCTGCTTAACAAGTCAAAACAAACTAAAAATATTCAAAAGCACTTTCGAATCCAGAAGCACTTCTAATAATAAAATAAAATACTACTTCAAATGGATATATTCAGCCAGGTCACTGATCCCATACCGTTGGAGTCTTCATCATCATCATCATCATCATCATCAGAGGGTATTTTATTGGCAACGAGCAGGCCGAAGAAGCGAGCGGGGCGGAGGGTGTTTAAAGAGACACGTCATCCGATATTCAGAGGAATCAGAAGGAGAAACAATAACAAATGGGTATGTGAGCTACGTGAACCCAACAAAAAAACACGAATTTGGCTAGGAACTTATCCCGACCCAGAAATGGCAGCGAGGGCACATGACGTGGCAGCATTGGCCCTCAGGGGAAAATCCGCTTGTTTAAATTTTGCTGACTCAACTTGGAGGTTACCAGTGCCGGCTTCTGCTGATGCCAAGGATATAAGAAAGGCTGCAGCTGAGGCTGCAGAAGCATTTAGGCCACGTGATGATGTGAAGTTATCGGAGGAGGAAGTGTCAATGGCGGAGGAGAAAGTGTTTTATATGGATGAAGAGGCGGTGTTTGATATGCCGGGGTTGCTTGTGAACATGGCCGAGGGTTTGCTGCTTTCACCACCACCATTACTTTTAGGAGATGATGATATGAAGTGGGATGACTGTTATGGGCAAAGTGATGGCTCTGTGTCCTTGTGGAGTCATTCAATTTGATTGGATTTACTTATAGTTTTTTGAATCTAATCTCTAGGGGCGATGTTTTTTCTTTTCCCCTCATGTATCAAGTGTTGTGAAATAACGATCACTCTAGGAAGTGTTTGAGAAAAACCGAATTCGTATTTATTACTACAAGAATAAATACCAAGTTTACAACCAAGAAACTTATCAAAAAACTCAACATTCTCTCTATACAAACTCACACACTCACTGGGATGCATACAATGGTTCTGAGGGCTCAAATTTATAGTGCCCAAACCGCGTGAACAGTGCCACGCGGTTTGGGACAACTGCTGCCAACTTTTCTGCCAGCTTCATCCTGCTGACTTCTGGCTTCTTCTACTTTCGGTGGTAATGACAGCAAGCAGTGAGCTTGCTGTCTTCAACCTCAACAAATCTCCCCCTCGGTGAAGATTTCCCAAAATCTGAGCCGACCATCAATCATCCAAACCGGATCCTCCCCTGGCTGCATCTGAATGATTGCCTACGTACCCTAAGTTGGGATCAAGCCAATCGTAGTTCTTTGTATCTGAAAACAATCATCATCTGACAGCTATCCCGGCTATGTCTCTGCATAACTCTAGCTTGTCTCGGGTGACTGCCTTCGTTAACATGTCGGCTGGATTCTCATCTGTATGGATCTTCACTAGTCTCAGCAGTTGTTGATCCATCACCTCGCGTATCCAGTGATAGCGAATGTCAATGTGTTTCGTCCGGGAATGATACATTGAGTTCTTGCTCAAGTCCAGAGCACTCTGACTGTCGCAATGTATCTTGAATTCTGTCTGTTTGATCTCTAACTCTTGGAGAAACCGCTTTAGCCACAACATTTCTTTTCCTGCCTCAGCTATGGCAATGTACTCAGCTTCTGTTGTGGATAATGCTATACACCTCTGCAATCTTGACTGCCATGACACAGCTCCCCCTGCAAAAGTGTAAATGAATCCTGATGTAGATTTCCTACCATCAAGATCTCCCGCCATATCTGAATCTGTATAGCCTTCCAAGATCGGATCAGCTCCCCCGTAACACAGACGAAACTTCGTTGTACCTTTGAGGTACATGAGAATCCATTTGACTGCTTCCCAGTGTTGTTTTCCCAGATTAGAGAGAAAACGGCTCACTACACTACACCCTGCGTGTGCAATATCTGGCCTGGTACATACCATTGCATACATTAGGCTTCCAACAGCTGAAGAATATGGTATTGCTGACATTTCCTCTATCTCTTTCTTGGATGAGGGGCACGAACTCTTGCTCAGTTTGAAATGGTGCGCTAGCGGAACGCTTACTGGTTTGGCTTTCTGTATATCGAACCTTTTGATTACCCGTTCAATATACCTCTCCTGTGAAAGCCACAACTTCTTGTTCTGTCTGTCACGAACAATCTCCATTCCCAAAATCTGTTGAGCTGGTCCCAAGTCTTTCATGTCGAAAGCCTTGGAGAGTTCCTTCTTCAGCTGGCTGATCTTCGCTGCTTCTTGTCCAACAATCAACATGTCATCTACATACAGTAGAAGAGCAACGAAATTTCCATCTGGAACCTCTGAATGTATACACACTGATCTGCTGCAGTTCTTTTGTAGCCTTGACCCACCATGAATGAGTCGAAACTTCTTGTACCATTGCCTCGGTGCTTGTTTGAGCCCGTACAAGCTCTTTTTCAGCTTGCAAACAAGGTTTTCTTTACCTGAAACCTTGAATCATTCTGGCTGCTCCATGTAGATTTCTTCATTCAGATCACCATGAAGAAATGCTGTTTTGACATTCATCTGTTCAAGCTCCAAGTTCAATCTGGCTACCAATCCTAGGATAACTCGGATTGAAGTCATTTTACCACCGGTGAAAAAATCTCATCAAAGTCATTCCCTTTTCTGTAGGAATCCTTTGACCACTAGCCGAGCTTTGTTTTCACCACTTTTCCGCTGCCATCTTTCTTGAGCTTGAACACCCATTTGTTCTTCAGTGCCTTCATTCCATGTGGGAGCTTCACTATCTCATAAGTGTTGTTCTTCTGCAGAGATTCCATCTCATCCTGCATTGCGTGCAGCCATTTGTCTTGTCTTCATGAGATACCGCTTCGTTGAAGGTTTCTGGCTCCCCCTCGGGAGTAAGCAGAATGTATTCTGATCCTGAATATCTGGCTGATGGAATCCGGCCTCTCTCGGATCTTCGTACTGGAGGTTCTGGCTGTCTGTTGTCATCCGGATCTGTGGATGATCCTGAAGCCTCTGATGGAGCAGGCTGCAGCTCCCCCTGCTCAATACCTACCTCCTCCTCCGGTTCTGCTTCTGGCATGTCTTGCACCCCATCATCATATGTGGCTTCAGGTGTTGGTGCTGGGGTTGTGTCTGGATTTGCATCGGTATTGTTGGCACTGGTTTTAGAAGGCATCTTGGGCTTTTCAATGTCTTCTATTGTCTGGTCTTCAAGAAACACTACATCCTTGCTTCTGATGACCTTCCTTTCCTTCGGGTCCCATAACCTGTATCCAAATTCTTCGTCTCCATAGCCTATGAAGATGCATGGAGTAGTCCTTGCATCGAGCTTCTGCCTGAGCTCCTTGGATACATGTGCAAATGCTAAACATCCGAATATTCTGAGGTGAGAATATGAAGGATTCTTACCAGACCACACTTTCTCCGGAATCTCGAAGTTCAACGGTACAGATGGTGATCTGTTGATCAGGTAGCAGGGCGGCACGAACAGCTTCTCCCCAGAATGGCTTTGGCAGCTTAGCCATACTGATCATGCTTCTGACTTTCTTTCTCCATAATGGTGCGGTTCATCCTTTCAGCGACACCATTGTGTTGTGGGGTGCGTGGAACAGTCCTCTCGTGTCGAATGCCGTGACTTCCGCAGTAGGCATCGAACTCCCTGGAAGTGTATTCGCCTCCATTATCTGTACGAAGGCACTTCAGTTTCTTCCCTGTTTCACGCTCGACCATGGCATAGAACAGTTTGAAATAGTCCAGGACCTCATCCTTTGATTTCAGAAAATACACCCATACTTTCCGAGAAGCATCATCAATAAAAGTCAGAAAATATTTGTTACCGCCTAGTGAGTTTACCTCCAAGGGACCACATACGTCAGAGTACACCAGACTGAGTAACTCTGATTTCTTTGTAGAAGAGAAATTGAAAGAGACTATGTGTTGCTTACCGAATAGACAGTGGTTGCAAGGATCCAGATTAGCATTTTTGGAGACGGTGATTAGATCCTTCTTTGTCAAGGTAGACAACCCCATTTCACTCATGTGACCGAGTCTCTGGTGCCACAGATTCTGAGAAGCCTCCCGTTCAGCTACATTTAGGCTTTCTGCACAAATCTTCACATGAGTCTTGTACAAGGTTCCACAGATGTGTCCTCGGGCGATGACCATAGCACCTTTGATCATTCTCCAGGTGACGTTACTGAAGTGGCTAGCATAGCCCTGTTTGTCAAGAGCTACTCCCGAGAGTAAGTTGAGCCGAAGTTCTGGAACATGTCTGACTTCTTTCAGGGTTATTGTATACCATGCATTTGTCCGCAACTGTATTTCACCAATTCCTTCTATCTGAGAAGAACTGGTATTCCCCATCTTCACTGCTCCAAAGTCTCCTGCTTTGTATGTTGTGAAGAAATCTCTGTGAGGAGTGACGTGGTAGGATGCTGCAGTATCTACCACCCACTCGACATCCTGAGTTGCGGTGTGAAGGCATGCTTCTTCCTGGCCGGAGCATATAGCTACATCTACAGTGGTAACTACTAGTGTCTCCGCATCATTCTTCTTCGGCTGGTTATTGCCTTGTCCCTGCTCCCATTGCAGTTTCCGGCAATTTTTCTTCAAGTGGCCTTCAATGCCACAGTGGAAGCACTTGTATGTCTTTTTCCCGTCCTTGGACCTGCCCCTGCTTTTGCTTCTGCCTCTCCTCCCACCTTGATGTTTCTCATGTTGTCTTCCTCGCTGCTCCGTGATAAGGGCTTCTGTTTGATCTGAGCCCACGTCTTTCCTTCTGGCTTCTTCATTTGACAGGGCATCATTTACCATAGGCATGGTAAGTTTGCCTCCTGGAGCTGAGTTGCTGAGAGTAACCACCAGAGTCTCCCAGCTATCAGGTAGAGAACTGAGTAACAAGAGGGCTTGAACTTCGTCTGCCAGTTGCATGTCTACTGCAGACAACTGATTCACCAGGCTCTGGAACTCGTTGGTGTGTTCTGCAACGGAAGTTCCACTCCGTAGCTTCAAATTCACCAATCGCCTCATATTAAGGCTTTATTCCGAGCTGTTTTGGCCTGAAACATGTCTTCCAATTTCCTCCACATTTCATAAGCATCTGTGTCCTGTGCTACATGATGGAAGACATTATGGCCAATCCACTGTCTAATCTGACCCAAGTTCTGTTGTTGAGTTTATTCCAGTCATACTCCTTAACAGACTCTGGTTTCACTCCCTTCAACTCGATGACATCAAACAGATCTTTACAATGTAAAAAATCTATCATCCTAGGTCTCCAGAGGGAGTAATTAGTGGCAGCCAGTTTAATCATTGCACCAGAATGAGAATCCTCCATCTCCATTTTAAGTTTTAAAGTTTAAAATGAGAATACACTAAATTCGGGTCTGAATTTCACAAATCGGAGGTCACCGTTGCGTCCGGAACGGTCGAAAATGGTGGAATAGACACTCCTTTGGTCTAAATCCGACACAGGGGCTGATTTGTAAATTCCTAAAAGTTCTGGGGCAAAACTGCAAATTTCAAAACTTCAGGGGGCTGAATGAAATTTACCAGGCTGCTGACGTGGCGGCTGACGTGGCAGGTGGGACCGCCTTTGCTGAAGTGGCGGCTAACGCGGCAGGTGACGTGGCGTGCTGACGTGTCAATGTGGGACCGGGTTGCTGACGTGGCGCTGACGTGGCGGATGACGTGGCGCTAACGTGGTCGTCTTCAACCTTCAGCAGCGCGTGCGGAGCGTGGAGCGCGTGATGGCGCGTTGGCAGCTCTCTGGATGGCGCGTGCGGCGCGTGCGGCCTGCTGGGATGTCGATTCGGTCGCCGGAAAATACCACCGTGCTCGTCTCGACGTGAACTAGCTGATGGTACCCTCAAAATGAATTTTTGACAACTTTGCCGGAACTCGAATTTTTCGAACCGAGCTCCGTTCTTCGATTTTTCGATCTCAATGAAGAACCAAAGCTCTGATACCATTTGTTGTGAAATAACGATCACTCTAGGAAGTGTTTGAGAAAAACCGAATTCGTATTTATTACTACAAGAATAAATACCAATTTTACAACCAAGAAACTTATCAAAAAACTCAACACTCTCTCTATACAAACTCACACACTCACTGGGATGCATACAATGGTTCTGAGGGCTCAAATTTATAGTGCCCAAACCGCGTGAACAGTGCTATGCGGTTTGGGACAACTGCTGCCAACTTTTCTGCCAGCTTCATCCTGCTGACTTCTGGCTTCTTCTACTTTCGGTGGTAATGACAGCAAGCAGTGAGCTTGCTGTCTTCAACCTCAACATCAAGTTGAATTCATGGAGATTAAAAGGGCCATTTATATAATCTCACTGGTTAACTGCCAGTCTACGATTTCATTCAAGTGGAAATATGTGGTGATGGTGTCTGACTGTCTGTGAGTTTAAAATAATGAGAATTTGACATTTTTTTTTCAAATTTTATCTTATTCACCAAATTTTGAAATTGTTATTATTATTATTTTTTTTAATATTTGGTTTCATTTTGTTCACTTTTCCCAAAAAATATGTAAATTATCCGTTATAATTTAACAACAAAATATCGACGAAATTAATATGGATAATGAAATTAGCGACAGAATTTAGTGACGGAAAAAAACTCCGTCCTTGAAAATGACGCCAGTAAAATGGCAGGAATTCAGCGATGAAATTAGAGACGGAAAACATGACCGTCACAAACTTAGTCGCAAAATGTGACTTGAAAAGTGACAAAATATAGCAATGATATATATACAACCGTCACTAATTAACAATACACTGGAATATACGTCGCTAATTAGCGATGGATTTTGAAATCCGTCTCTAATTAGAGACTAACGACGGATTTTTTAATAGATACGGAAGTTTGTTGTCGCTAATATATGTATCCAAATTAGCGACAGAAGATATTCATATTAGCGATAGAAGATATCCAAATTAGGACTGAGATTTTATCGCTAATGTATTTTATTGTTAAATTTTGTCTTTATTTAGCAACGAAATCTCTATTCCGTCGATAATTTGGCGATGATAATATTTTCCGTCGCTTAATAGTAATAATTTTAGCGAAAAAAAAATTCCGTCCCTAATTCTTTCATAAACTAATCTGTCAGTCTTCTCCACCATTCCGCTTCATCGATCTTCTCCCCCCTCTGAGTCAAATATATACCCTTTTTTTGGCTTTTTGGTTCGATATAAGTTCAAATCATCAAACACTCGCTCGTTATTTCTCTCTATTACACTCGCTCTCTACTTCTCACACTGTCTCTCTATCGTGACCAAACGAAATGAAATCCCTAATTTCACTGTCTCTCACTCAGTCACTCTTGCACTCACTCTCGTTCGCAGCTCGCTCTCTCACTCTCACTCTCACTCTCTCGCAGGTCGCAGGTCGCTCTCTCGCTTACCAGCCCAGCCACTGTCTCACTCTCTCGCTCGGACAGAAGGTAACAAAATCCCTAATTTCATCTATCATTTTGTCAGATCTGTCAACTGTAGTTAAACTGACTGATAGACGCATGCAGATATGAGAAATCAATCCATGCTTTATTGTACAAAAAAAGCTCAAAGATAAGTTGAATTAATGGAAATTAAAAGGGGTATTTATACCCGATCATAAACTCTCTGTTTAATTGCGAATCTATGATTTCATTCCCAGTCGCTTAATTTTTATAGTGAAAATAAGAGATGATTTCAAGTCCAACGAGATATACGTGTGAGTTTAAAATAATGAGAAATTATCATTTTATCTAAGTTTATTTTATTCACAAAATTTTGAAATCGTTTTTTTTCTACATGTGTGGTTTCATTCACTTTTCCTTAGAAAAAAATGTAAAATTTATCCGCTATAAATTTGAAACCGTAGGTAAAAAAAAGAAAGAAAGAGAGAGAGATCAAAATTTTATGAGCAAATAAACTTACTATTAACAAAAATGATAACTTCACTAAAAAAAAACACTGTAATTTCATATGTAAGTTGACGACATGGACACATGCCTCAGCGCGTGATAAATGGGCCCCAGTTTGCATGGAAAATATATAGCTTATCATTTTCAATGTTGGTCAAAGGTCAGCTACTGGTCTTTCTTACTTCGTTCCAAAATTTAAAGCTAATTGTGAAACACACACAAACCGACAGAACGCCTTATGTCATGAGTATGAAATTGAGGAGAAAATAATTATGAAACCAAAGGAAGATATTTATGAAAATGTAAATTTTTAGTTTTCTTTTTCATTATTAATTTTAAAACTAAAATTATGTTATGTTCAATTGTAAAGAGAATCATGTTGGACCAATTTAAGCAAAAAAAAAAATAAAATAATTTCTCTCATTTAGTTTTTTTTTTTTTTTTTTTTTTTTTCATAAAGACAATATAATTTTTTTTGGGAAAAATAAAAAAAATGTCTCATAATTTCGCTCATTAGCGAAATCATGATAATATTTTTTTTGTGACAAAAGATTATTAAAAATTGGCAAAACTGATAACACCGTTAGTCATTGCTAACGTGGCATGATTATGAATGTTGATGTGACATGATATCCGCTGATGGATCATGACGTGGAAATACAGAAGGATGGATATATAGACCTGGCCACGGTTCCGGTTCAGAATCGAAATCGAACCGGACCGGACGGTTCCAATTCCTTCCGATTCCGTACGGTTCGGTTAGGGTTCCCACCCTAACCGAATCATTGGAACTGAACGGTTCCAACCGGAACCGTTGGAACTGATCGGTTCCAATATAATATAAATATTTTTTATTTCAAGCAATTTATTATATTTTTAATTTAAGTTTTTAATTTAATATAATAAAATTCAAATAAATAATTTTTTTATATTTATTTGGTAATAATATTTCATTACAATTTTTTTAATAATTATTTTAATATCCCAATTTTTTTTTTTTAAAATATAGAACTGGAACTGAACGGTTCGGTTCGGGTTCGGTTCGGGTTCTCGGTTCCACATTCTTGTGGAACCAAGAACCGGACCGGAACCGAACCAGTGGCCGGGTCTATGGATATACCCATGTCACATTAATACACAATAACGATGTTATCAATTCTGTTGACTTTTGCTAACGGTCAAATTTACATGGTAATTTTTTATTACAAAAAACTATAATCATGATTTAGGAAATTAGCAAAACCACCAGGTATTTTGTTGTACAAGTCCCTAAATTTTTTATTCTTTTTTAAGTATTTTTATGGAGTAAATACAATTGGCATTTAATCCAAGCCTTTTTTTCTGGGTCTGGGCCATTATTTTAACCATTGGATCAAGGCGCATAAGTAGCTAATAGTATGTAATCCGGCCCAGGACCAATTCAATTTTTTCATCTTATAATATTTTTTTTCCTTCTCTCTTAAGCATTTACTTGAAAGATATTTGCTTTCTAATAATAGCGAATGTGATATGATTTCCTTATAATTTCAAAACTTGGTACTAACCTTTTTTTTTTTTATTCCATATAATTATTTTTTAAACATAAATAAACGGAATTGACGTTGTAGTATGCAAGAACATGCCCCAGGACGACTATAAAATTACATAAATAAACTAACTTTACATAAAATTACAGTTTCCTCATCCAAAATAATAAAATTTATTAATAAATAGGAGTATGAATATAATTTTAAAAATATTATGCTGTTTTATGTCATTTTTCTGAAACGTTGGGGTTCAATTGCCATTTTTCTTAAAATAAATGTTGATATTAGGGATGACGATGGGATGGGATGGGATGAGGTGGGATGGGACGGGACAAACCGGAAGTTGCCAATCCCGATCCAGTCCTGTATATATAATTAAGATAAAAACCGTTCCGATTCAGTCCCATAATTGTTTTGAGATAAAAAATCGTCTCCATCCGTCAAGCTAAAATTTACGCTCATCACGCTAAAATCTGAGAAAATAATTTTGGTGTGACAACTTGCTCAGTTAATTAAATTTTGCTAATTTTGCTTCTGCATTTTTTTTTTTGGATAACCGGGGTGTCCGGGTCAGCTTACGCGCACCTCGACTAATCCCCGGGACCTGTGCCCCGTGCCCTCAGAAGTTTCCCAACACATATCAGGGTCAGTCGCTGGCTTTTCACACCAGGGGGCATGACCCCACGGAAATGCATCTAGTGGGATTCGAACCTCGAACCTGAGAGGGAGCAAACCACTCAAGCCTAAAACCTTTACCACTGAGGCAACCCCTTGGGGTTTGCTTCTGCATTTTGCACATTACACTTCTAAAACTTGATGGTTCTCGATTAAATTTTTTTAATGCTTTGAATTTCATAGGGAAATAATTAATTTTTATGACATACTTATGTGTTTGCATGGATTGTTGATAGATGATACTTAGATTGAGAGCTCAATAATTTCTGAGTCTCTATAATATATATTTTTCAAGTGTATTTATTATTAATCCACCCTTAAATTATGTTCTTGAATGTGTTAAATATACCAATATTCATTGTTTAATTATTTATGATGCATTATACGAAGAATTGAGCAAAAAGAAGTAAAAAATCTGAAATTCCCGATTTACACCAGTGACTTATTGATTTGTATAACCCTTAGTATTTTGGTCATATTTTTTTAATATAATGTTCAAATGAGGTGATTCAAGTTACGTTGGAAAGAAAACTCAATTATCTACAACTTTATAGTTTATGTCGACGACTGAATCGAACTCAATCATGGCCAAAATTGATCTTGAACTTGTACGTAATGAATTAGTGCGCCAATGAAGGTCAGAGAGCGACATTGATGCAGAATACTCCCAAATTGAATAGAAAATTTGGTTTTTACGATATTTATAACAGGAGAACGTCTAAGGTTACTTGATATAAATTTTTTGGGAGAAAAATAAGTCTCTTTGGAGGCTAAAACACTCTCTAAACACAGTAATCATTCAAAAAAATCAAGAACAATGAGATCAAATAAATATTAAGAAGAGAATATTGAAAATTGACAATCTTCATGATTTGTTTTCTTTATCACTTCTTTATTAACTCTTTGTTGTTTATTATATTGAATACCATGATGAATTTGTTTATCTTTTTCATCATGAACTAGATTTTGTTCTAAGATTACAATGGAACCCAATATGAACTTTTATTAATTGAATCTTTTTTATCCTGGGTTTGTGACCTTTTATTTGGATTATTTATCATTCTCTATGTGTAATGCATCTTGTTGCCTGATCATCAATAGGATATTTGTGGTAAATGTACCATAAGGAACTTGGAAAATATAATTTTGATTTAGCTTAGGGATAACACGTGATCTCATTTTGTTGAATAGATTTTCGTGCAGAATATGAATATACCTACAGGGCATTGATGAGTGGTAATTATGTGTCGTAACTAAGTTAGTTATCTAGGGTTGTGATGAATTCCAATATCACCGGTTTATAAGGGGTTATTTTGTAGTTTGGGTAATTTAAAGGTTTACTTATTAAGTCTTAAGCTTAATGCGTCTTGTTAATTGGCCACTAATAAGATTGATTTGGTAAATCTAAAATAAACTTGACAAATGAATTTTAGGTTTCAGCCTTAGACTTAATAGCCCACGATCTTCTTTGAGGATATATAACACTTTAATAGATTTCCTTACATGATAGATATATACCTGTCGGGCGGGGTAGCCATAATTGGAACTTAAACTTAATGAATCCAGGTAATTTGGTTGACATAGACATATGGTTCAATTGGGTTATACTGGGTATTTACGTCTGACCATCGACAGAGGCTTTCGCATAATTTCGTGTTCCAGGTTAGTAAACCGATTTATTACACAAACATGAAATAACCACTTCATCTTTTAAAAGATATTAGAAAGATTCACAACCATACATAGTTTCTTAATATTGAATTTTCTTAAACCTACTTTCGCGCAATTTTATTTACTTGTTTTTAAATTTAAAATCATCACCATTCTCAATCAATCAATCAACATGTTAGATACTAGTAATCATTTGACCTAATAAAATTAATAGATTAGGTATTAAGTCCTCGTGGGATCGATACTTTTTATACTACTTGAACG
Organism: Zanthoxylum bungeanum; assembly: GCA_019454045.1. Classification (NCBI taxonomy): domain Eukaryota; kingdom Viridiplantae; phylum Streptophyta; class Magnoliopsida; order Sapindales; family Rutaceae; genus Zanthoxylum; species Zanthoxylum bungeanum. The sequence goes on along the minus strand of SKCR01050734.1, from coordinate 120,977 downwards.
ATATGTGCGCTTGCGTTATACGCGTGTGATTACGCCGGTCAGGCATGCGTAACCATAGTTAGAACTTGAACTTAATGAGTTTGACTTAAATTAATTATCATAGGAATATAGGTAAATAACTAAGTTGGGCATTTCTATTTGACCATCAGAAGAAGCTTGTAAATGACTTCGTATTCTAGGTTAATAATTCATTATGATTGATCAGTTATAAATATGAGATTAATTTAAGGGAATATTATGTGGATTATGATCCTAGGTTCTTTTTATATTGATATTTTCTCGTGCTTATTGTTTGTTTTCATTTTACTTTACTTTCCAATTAATAGTTCTCTATTCATAAACAATAGTCTAAATAAGTTTAGGGTTAATAAAACTTTAGTATTAGACAGTAATAATAATTCCTAATAGGATCAATATTTTTATACTACTTATGTGATACGTGTGCTTGCATGCTATATTAAATCGCGATCATTAATCAACAACTTCAAGTAATGTCTCCTGTGGGAACACACAGCTACCTGGGCGACGCTTTTCTGTCATAGGCTCGCGGCCTAGTTGGGAGTACGGAGTAGCCACGGGGGACTAAACCGGAGAGTAATGGAGTCGCCACCCGGTGTGAATCGGGAAAATGAGATTTAAGGCCGCACTCACCCCTCGCAAGGGAAAACCTCAAACCGTTGGGTTCAGAATGGTCCCTTACTTATGTCACTTGTAATAAAAGGATTTATGTAATAATTTAACCAGGCTTAAATAACATTTATTTCCAAAAATATCATGCTTCTAAATTCATATGCATACATCAACAAGTTCATCACAACATGCAACATCACATGGCAATCTCATGAACATATTTCAATCCTATGATATGGAAAACTAAGAACAACCTAATCATGCTTGAGTACTATCTCATGAACCTATTAACCAAATAACATGCTAACAGCCTAATCATGCTTGAATACAATCCCAAGAACACATAGAATGGATAAATACAGGAATACAAATAGTACGGTTGGCTATATAACACAAGAAAGATCAACCAAGAGGCAATTATGCATGAATATATAAGACAGACTCAGTTCAGTGTGTGTGCGTTCGTGTAGCGTTCGTAAACACGTTCGAACGGTAAACAGAAGGTTTGCGATCGTATGGCGTTTGATAACGCGTTCGAACGGAAATGAAACAGAATGCTCACGTTTGTATGGCGTTTGATAACGCGTTCGAACGGAAATGAAACAGAATGCTCGCGTTCATATGGCGTTTGATAACGCGTTCGAACGGAAATGAAACAGAATGCTCGCGTTCGTATGGCGTTTGATAACGCGTTCGAACGAAAATGAAACAGAATGCTCACGTTCGTATGGCGTTCGTGAACGCGTTTGAACGGAAATGAGACCTGATGCATGATAATGCAAAATGCATGCGCGTTCGAGTTGCGTTCGTAAACGCGTTCGAACGGGAACAGACCTGATGCATGAAATGGGACGCAATACATAAACAACAAAATAAAGGGGGCGCGGCGAAGTACTGCCGTAAAGGTGGCCTTTTGGGGGCTCTTGATCTCTCAAAGAGAATACCTTTAGACCAACATACTAAGCCCATGCGCGTCATATCACATCATGCATACAAACATAAAGACAATCATATTCAACTAAGTATGTCTGATTGAACGTGTCTTGCATCCAACCGAACACACATCAACCGGCGCGGCAAAGCATCGTGGTAAAGGGCTTTAAACCCTCCCCATAGGGGATCTTTCATTCCACTTACTAAGCCGATGCGCTCGATTGAACCATGCATAAATAAGCAACAATATTAAACGTAATGTGTCCGATTGAACGTATCTCGCATTCAACCGAACACACATCAATCGGTGCTGCAAAGCATCGTGGTGAAGGATTTTAACCCTTCCGATTAGGGGACCTTTCATCGCACTTACTGAGCCCATGCACTCGATTATATCATACACAAATAAGCGACATACAGAATTTAAGTAACAAGAAATAGATAAACCAAAGCAACACAAAACAAGAGAAGGTGCCGTTTACTCAAGTGGTACGTGGAGTTGTATCCCAAGTACAGACCGCACTACCGTCCATTCGGATTCGGCTACGGAATTTATGTCTGGGTTTCCATCCTATATACCACAAGAGACGACACTCTTCCATTTCATTCAAGCCACAACATGCGTCCATAAACGACTCTCATGCGAATAAAATTCAATAATAAAAGAAACGAATATAAACTAATGAAAAAGTGCCCTAAGGTCTAACCTTTTAAGTCGTCTCTCGGACTCGCGTTTCACGAAGATCGGAAGGGGTAAAGCTCCGTAAATCTTCCGGTTCACTGGTTCACTGCTCTCGTTCGTTGTCTTACTGTTTTGGGTCGTCGTCCTCCGTCTTTTGCTGCTGTTTTGACTCCGATTCGCTGCCGCTGCTACTGTTCTGCTGCTGTATTTTAGTTACTGTTTTTGGGATGTTTTGGCTACTATTTTGGGTGTGATTTTCGGTGATGTTATGGTGTGGTTCGAGGGCTGTTTTATGTGTGTGTTTAGGGCTGCTGTATGGGCTGTTTTAGGAGGTGTAGGGGCTGCTGTTTTCGGTTGTGGAGTGGGGGAGATGAAGGGGATTATTTCTGTTTTTCTTCTTGTTATTGCCGTGAGTTGTGTGTATCTTATCTGTATGAGCTAGCTAGGGTTGAGAAGGTTGGTGAATGGTTCTTTTTATAGGCAAAGGGTTAGGCTTGACAAGGAAAGGGATTTGATTTGGTGTTGGATAAGGGAAGTCAAAGATTGAGGGGGGACAAATCTTGGCTAGATAGGGAAGGTTGAATATTTAGTTTATGTTGATTAGGCATACAATATTTTAAGTTTGGGATAATATATTGGTTGATTGATTTTAACTTGGTATGATTATATTTGATTGGTTTAGATTAGGTATGATATCTTTTTAATTTGGTATGTGATTTTTAGATTTGTTTTGATTTCACCATGTGTTAAATATGTGTTTTAAGTGGGCTTGAGCGTGTGGGCCAAGGCTTGGGCGAATTGGGCTTGATGTGAGGCTAGCAGCAAAACCAGAATTACCGACACTGTTCGAACGCCTCCTCGAACGTGGCACGAACGTCCGCAATCTGCCTGACGTTCGAACGAAGTAACGAACGCAGCACCAACGAAGACAGTGAACTTGTTTATTCTGAATTCCCCCTTCCGATGTCCGTTTTCCGTGATCTCCGTTACTTAAAAGGTAGTGTCTCCAAAATGAGACTCATCATAGGGACTTATGTGTAAAAATGCAGTGCCTACAGTCGCCCCCACTTTGATGGGACTTGTGTAATGTGCAACAGTGACAATCCTATCAAAGTTTTGCAATGCATTTTCACTTACCTGGCTCGCCAACTGCCACTTGACTCTCCACGGGTTGAGCTGATTTAGGTGGTGAGGTGCTGCGACCCCTGGTTCATTCCCGAACCGTGTTGTGATTGTGGTCCATTCCCGAACCGTTGCCGTAAGGTGGTCCATTCCCCAACCGTTACTGTGAGTTGGTCCATTCCCGAACCGTTACTGTGAGGTGTTCATTCCCGAACTGTTATCATGAGGTGGTCCATTCCCGAACCGTTACTGTGAGGTGTCCATTCCCGAACTGTTACTGTAAGTTGGTCCATTCCCGAACCGTTACTGTGAGGTGTCCATTCCCGAACTGTTACTGTAAGTTGGTCCATTCCCGAACCGTTACTGTGAGGTGTTCATTCCTGAACTGTTATCGTGAGGTGGTCCATTCCCGAACCGTTACTGTGAGGTGTCCATTCCCGAACTGTTACTGTAAGGTGGTCCATTCCCGAACCGTTACTGTACGGTGGTCCATTCCCAAACCGTTACTGTAAGGTAGTCCATTCCCGAACTGTGCTTCCATTCTTGGAGTGCCATTCTCGGCCTGTTCATTCTTGAACTGTGTTCCATTCTTGGATTGCCATTCTCGGCTTGTTCATTCTTGAACTGTCCATTCCCGGACTATATCTCCATTCTCGGAGTGTCATCTCCGACTTGTTCATTCTTGAACTCTGCTCCATTCTTGGATTGCCATTCTCGGCTTGTTCATTCTTGAACTGTGTTTCCATTCTTGGAGTGCCATTCTCGGCTTGTTCATTCTTGAACTGTGTTCCATTCTTGGATTGCCATTCTCGGCTTGTTCATTCTTGAACTGTCCATTCCCGGACTATATCTCCATTCTCGGAGTGCCATTCTCGGCAGAACTGATCCGATGTAATGTGGGCCTCGCCCCCCAGAATGCCATACCCGGCAATGCTGATACTGAAGTGATGTGGGCCTCGCCCCAAGAATGTCATACCCGGCAAGACTGATACTGATGCTAATACGAGCCTCGCCCCAAACTGATGTTGTTGTGGGCCTTGCCCTAAACTGATGCTGATGTGGGCCTCGGCCCTAACTACTACTGATTATGGGCTTCGTCCCCAGACTGATACTGATGTGGGCCTCGACCCTCGGGATCCATCCCAAACTGATACTGATGATATGGGCCTCGCCCATGTGATTTGTTCCTGAAGATTGCTGACATTGTACTGTTACTGCTTCTTGTTGGCTTGCATTCGACGCTTTCTTTTTTCTCCTTTGAAACCTGTTATTACAAAACAGAAAAAACACAAAAAGGATGCAAATATGTTACGTGTATGCATGCATGCATGATTGGGTTCCTATCCCGTTGGGCTAGGTCTTCCTTCAATCTCTTGGTGACTGCTTAGCTTTCTCTTCCTCAGACAAGCTACTTCTTCAATCTGTCTACGTTGATCGGCTAGGCGAACTAATTCCCTTCCAAGTCTGATATTTTTACTGGCTCTATTTCCCAATTTCTGAATGTCTATCTTATCTTTTTGTTTGCTTATTTCGAAGGTTCTCCGTGTTCATCACTGGATTCCGTAGTACCAAGGTTGAATACTTTTCTCAAATATACTCATATTGCAGGAGAGTTTCAGCAAAATGAATGTCTTTATTATTATTGAGGAAAAGAGTTCGAAAAAGTAACAAAATCAATGCCATTTAAAAAAACTGGATCAAATAGACTAGGAGGAACATCTCCATCATCCGCAGCACTGCCTTCTTCCTCGGCCTATGGTTCTTCACTGCCATCCATGTAAGAAGCTTGGTGGTTGATGGTTTCTTTTCATGGGTTGGGTATTTTATGGGAATCTATGAGATCTTGAATTTCATGCCTGAGGCGGGTGCAGTTGTCGGTGTCATGGCCATGTAGCTGGTGGAAGTGACAATAAAGGTTCACATTTATGTGTGGTGTGGGGGGGTGCGGAAGTGGCTTGCCTTCTAAGGGTTTCAAGATTCATTGTCCTTGTAACTTTTCAAATACCTTCGACAAAGGCCTACCAAGGTTGGAGAATTCCCGGTTCCTGATGGCAGCGACTTCGGCAGTAGCGGGCTTAGTCTTAGAATACCCCCCAAAAGTCCGCCTATTCTGGCCATAGGACTTTCTGTTTTCAGCCTCCTCTTCCTCAATATCCATGACAGTTTCCCTCAACTGTCGAAAATCAGAAATCATCGAAGTCATCCTCCTCAGCTTACTATAAATAGAGGGCTTGGTGCCCTTGATGATCATTTTGATTTGGTCCTTCTCAGAGGGCCGAGTCTGCATTTTCAGAAGCTGGCTTCTCCAGCGGTCTACATACTCCTTGAAGCTTTCTTCCGGCTTCTGCTTAGTGTTCTCCAAATCACGGAGGAGTGACAAGTCAATTTCTAAGTCTGTAACATACTGCTTCAGAAAAGCATCAGCTAGTTCCTTCCAATCTTCCTTAACCTTCTTCTCAAGGCTATGATACCAAACCACAGGTGCCCCCTCGAGTGACATCCCAAACATCTTTTGGACTTGGCGCTGTGATAGGCCCATGATTGAACTATGACTGAGACATATTGACTGCACATGGACAGATCGGGGTCTCCCATTCCCATTAAACTTGGCCATGTCGGGCAATTTAAACTGAGCTGGCAGCTGTTCTCCGAACGTCATTGCCTCATAGTCTAACAAATCCTCATTCTTACCCCTCATTTTGCGGGTAACTGTTTCAACCTGATCCCGAAGCTTCTGTAACATTGCCTGAGACCCAGATACTCTGTCTGCTAATACTCTGCCATATCATCATCAAAAGTGGGGGTATCATCCCCCAACCCATTTGAAGGCTCATCACGCCTCACATTCTCAGAATTTCCCCCGCACGGGGCACAGCCATATTTGTCATGGCAGTAGTCAAGGCTTGCAACTGTTCAGTAATCTTGGCGAAGCCATTTTCCAACTGATCTATCCGGGATACCTCAATATCTGATTCACTCATGTCTGTTCTCAGTATTTTGGTGAGTCTTCCCTCTTTTCTAACCCAACGGGAATCTATGATGGCTTTCAGAACACAAGGGTTAACATGATGTATGTATGCATGGGGTGCATGAGATGCATATATAACATACTAAATCAACTAAAATTCTCAAAAAATCGGCCCGTTATCATTTTAGAATCTTCCGGGCTAATCGTCATAGGAGTGAACCCATCCCAGTTTAAATGGCCCAATGAGTTCACATCTCATGACCAAGTGCCTGACTAAACCCAAATGATAATGTTTCGAACACAATCACAAAGTGGCCCATCAATCACTTAGAAGCCTTTGGCCAATAGTCATGGAATACGTTCTTGTCCCAGTTTTAAATGGCCCAACAAGCCCATATCCCATGACAAATGGTCCAAATGGGTTCAAACGACGATGTTCCCAAACACAAGCATAGAAGAAAGATGATTGCAAACATGATATAATTTCTACAATAATGGCCTATCAACATTTCAGAAGCTTTTGGCCTAATAATCATAAGGTGCGAACTTGCCCCAGTTTAAATGGCCCAGCAAGCCCGCATTTCTGACAATAGTCCAACTGCATCCAAATGAAATGAGGATGGTCCACAAGCACATATTCAAGGAAAAAACTGTTACTTTAGCCAACCCGGTCTATGGGTGGGTTAGTAAGAGTATAGACAAAGGCTCTCACCGGCGAAGGATGGCCCACAACTAGGTCTCCCCACTCAAGGGTTCGAGCAACCAAGTGAGCGCACCCTTTTTTATACACTAAGGTACGTGCCAATGAGCTATGGTGTGTGACGGACTGTCAAATGGATTTCCAGTTGTAGATTCCCCAGAGGGAAGGTGGAGCGAGGCTCACTTAAATACCCAAGCCTCTTAGGCTCTTATCGCTTGTTGTCAGGAATAAACAACGAGTCCTCCAAATTAGTCCATCACAAAAGGCTACGAGTAGATGGCTATCTAGGTGCCTTCACAGCTTTTCCTTCTAGAAAGGTAGTGAGTGAAGGAAGACACCAAACCATTACCTAGCCTTAAAGTGCCTTTGATTAAACCCTCATTTTATCCACTATAGACACGGTCAATTAAAACATAAATCCAAACATTACAAGACAATATTTCGGGGCCGATTCTCTATCCCCAGTGGAGTCGCCAGACTGTGGGAACACACAGCTACCTGGGCGACGCTTTTCTGTCCTAGGCTCGCGGCCTAGTTGGGAGTACGGAGTAGCCACGGGGGACTAAACCGGAGAGTAATGGAGTCGCCACCCGGTGTGAATCGGGAAAATGAGATTTAAGGCCGCACTCACCCCTCGCAAGGGAAAACCTCAAACCGTTGGGTTCAGAATGGTCCCTTACTTATGTCACTTGTAATAAAAGGATTTATGTAATAATTTAACCAGGCTTAAATAACATTTATTTCCAAAAATATCATGCTTCTAAATTCATATGCATACATCAACAAGTTCATCACAACATGCAACATCACATGGCAATCTCATGAACATATTTCAATCCTATGATATGGAAAACTAAGAACAACCTAATCATGCTTGAGTACTATCTCATGAACCTATTAACCAAATAACATGCTAACAGCCTAATCATGCTTGAATACAATCCCAAGAACACATAGAATGGATAATACAGGAATACAAATAGTACGGTTGGCTATATAACACAAGAAAGATCAACCAAGAGGCAATTATGCATGAATATATAAGACAGACTCAGTTCAGTGTGTGTGCGTTCGTGTAGCGTTCGTAAACACGTTCGAACGGTAAACAGAAGGTTTGCGATCGTATGGCGTTTGATAACGCGTTCGAACGGAAATGAAACAGAATGCTCGCGTTCGTATGGCGTTTGATAACGCGTTCGAACGGAAATGAAACAGAATGCTCGCGTTCGTATGGCGTTTGATAACGCGTTCGAACGGAAATGAAACAGAATGCTCACGTTCGTATGGCGTTCGTGAACGCGTTTGAACGGAAATGAGACCTGATGCATGATAAGGCAAAATGCATGCGCGTTCGAGTTGCGTTCGTAAACGCGTTCGAACGGGAACAGACCTGATGCATGAAATGAGACGCAATACATAAACAACAAAATAAAGGGGGCGCGGCGAAGTACTGCCATAAAGGTGGCCTTTTGGGGGCTCTTGATCTCTCAAAGAGGAGGACCTTTAGACCAACATACTAAGCCCATGCGCGTCATATCACATCATGCATACAAACATAAAGACAATCATATTCAACTAAGTATGTCCGATTGAACGTGTCTTGCATCCAACCGAACACACATCAACCGGCGCGGCAAAGCATCGTGGTAAAGGGCTTTAACCCCTCCCCATAGGGGATCTTTCATTCCACTTACTAAGCCCATGCGCTCGATTGAACCATGCATAAATAAGCAACAATATTAAACATAATGTGTCCGATTGAACGTATCTCGCATTCAACCGAACACACATCAATCGGTGCGGCAAAGCATCGTGGTGAAGGATTTTAACCCTTCCGATTAGGGGACCTTTCATCGCACTTACTGAGCCCATGCACTCGATTATATCATACACAAATAAGCGACATACAGAATTTAAGTAACAAGAAATAGATAAACCAAAGCAACACAAAACAAGAGAAGGTGCCGTTTACTCAAGTGGTACGTGGAGTTGTATCCCAAGTACAGACCGCACTACCGTCCATTCGGATTCGGCTACGAATTTACGTCTGGGTTTCCATCCTATATACCACAAGAGACGACACTCTTCCATTTCATTCAAGCCACAACATGCGTCCATAAACGACTCTCATGCGAATAAAATTCAATAATAAAAGAAACGAATATAAACTAATGAAAAAGTGCCCTAAGGTCTAACCTTTTAAGTCGTCTCTCGGACTCGCGTTTCACGAAGATCGGAAGGGGTAAAGCTCCGCAACTCTTCCGGTTCACTGGTTCACTGCTCTCGTTCGTTGTCTTACTGTTTTGGGTCGTCGTCCTCCGTCTTTTGCTGCTGTTTTGACTCCGATTCGCTGCCGCTGCTACTGTTCTGCTGCTGTATTTTAGTTACTGTTTTTTGGATGTTTTGGCTACTGTTTTGGGTGTGATTTTCGGTGATGTTATGGTGTGGTTCGGGGGCTGTTTTATGTGTGTGTTTAGGGCTGCTGTATGGGCTGTTTTAGGAGGTGTAGGGGCTGCTGTTTTCGGTTGTGGAGTGGGGGAGATGAAGGGGATTATTTCTGTTTTTCTTCTTGTTATTACCGTGAGTTGTGTGTATCTTATCTGTATGAGCTAGTTAGGGTTGAGAAGGTTGGTGAATGGTTCTTTTTATAGGCAAAGGGTTAGGCTTGACAAGGAAATGGATTTGATTTGGTGTTGGATAAGGGAAGTCAAAGATTGAGGGGGGACAAATCTTGGCTAGATAGGGAAGGTTGAATATTTAGTTTATGTTGATTAGGCATACAATATTTTAAGTTTGGGAATAATATATTGGTTGATTGATTTTAACTTGGTATGATTATATTTGATTGGTTTAGATTAGGTATGATATCTTTTTAATTTGGTATGTGATTTTTAGATTTGTTTTGATTTCACCATGTGTTAAATATGTGTTTTAAGTGGGCTTGGGCGTGTGGGCCAAGGCTTGGGCGAATTGGGCTTGATGTGAGGCTAGCAGCAAAACCAGAATTACCGACACTGTTCGAACGCCTCCTCGAACGTGGCACGAACGTCCGCAATCTGCCTGACGTTCGAACGAAGTAACGAACGCAGCACCAACGAAGACAGTGAACTTGTTTATTCTGAATTCCCCCTTCCGATGTCCGTTTTCCGTGATCTCCGTGACTTAAAAGGTAGTGTCTCCAAAATGAGACTCATCATAGGGACTTATGTGTAAAAATGCAGTGCCTACATCTCCATTGTTGTAGATTATAAAAGCTTGTAATAATCAATTGACAGGCCAGAGGTTAGATGGTGGACGTAAATAATGTTATTTTTACATTTGGGTCCTATTTCTTGACAGTGAATTTGATTCTTTATTTGCTCTTCCTATTGTTATATCATTTTTCATTTGTTTACATATATATGGGATATGTTTAATAGCCTCTCATTTTTAACACAAATTTCTACACCAAATCTTAGTATTTGATTCACAAATAATCTAATGGTTGATAACATCTTAACTTTTCTTACATAATTTTGTTAAAAATGATTTTTTTATATGCTTAGTAATTTACAAGTATAATGATGAAGATATAGTGACCAGAATCTAATGTTTATTTTGTAGGTGTTAGTTCCATTTTTGTTGGCAACGTCCGTAACAAAATAAGTTCAATTGAATTATAATGAGTCTTGAAGATTTCATAGCAATTGGACTAGTATTTGGCAGACTATGCATGAAGATAACATATATTCGTTAGTACTACGTTCGTGTTTGTGTTCGCACGTGTGATGTTTATGTCATGAAACTTGGTTGTAGCTTCCCTCGCGACTTGCGTTCATTTTCATGTGCAAACAAAACCTTCCAGAGTGTTTGCGTTCGAAGTACATTCGAGACTACGTTCGAGACTACGTTTGAAGTATGTTCGAGATTGCGTTTGAACGGTTTTACGAAACAATGCACATTTTACTTGCGTTTGATGGGCGTTTGAACGAAATTGCAGGACTGTGTTATTTTAGACGCATTTTTGACACAGTTTTGCACTAGAAAGAGCCTATCTTTGTCCTACCTATTTAAATAAATACTTAGCCATTTTAACCAGTTGAAGAAACACAATTTAGAGAGCCTTTATACAATTAGTTTCTTATTTCTTGATTTTCACCTTGATGATTTTCTTGATTACCTTGTCTTTTTTGTCTTGGTGATATTGATCATTGATTGACCATCAATACAGAAACACAACCCTAACCCAATTTTCTAAGCCTTCAGATTTCTCAAGGAGGAAGATTGGTAGTCAAAGTTTCGGCGTTATGAGTTCGTAGGGTTGATCCGCTCAAAGACTTTAGAGGTTCTGAAGAAGGCCGCTTGGTGTGGGCTCAGAGAGTTTTTCGAGTTATTACAGTCTAGAGATATTCGATTTAGTGAAATTGTCACCATATGTCATATACCATCGTTGTACGTTTTCTTTATTATAGTGAATTAGGGTGGTAGCCTATACTCGTAGTGGTTTTTTACTTGCATGAGTTTTCCATCCCATCAATAAAATTCGTGTTGATTTTATTTACTGTTTTGATTATTTATTGCTTTAATATCTTGTAATATTTTATAACTACTTAAATTAAGGGTGGTTGATTGAATCGTACCATAGTCGCTCTAACTTTGACCCGTCTTAGATTAAAGTAGTTAAATAATTATGCATAGAGTCAGAACCTTAGATAAATTTTGAATTTTTCACTTAATATCATAACATGACCAGGATTCTTGACCTGTTTATCTATGGAGAGAAGTCAACCCTTAAATTATCCTTCATTCTTTAATAAGACTGGATACCTGCATTGGAAGGTTCGCATATGAGCGTTTCTCAAATCCCTAGATGAGATAATCTAGATGTCAGTGGAGTACGAGAGGAAACTTCCCGTGATTATGGTTGATGGGGGGTCTCTTCCTCTAAAAATAAACTGACTTTGACTAAGGAAGAGTTTGAAGCTAGCAATAGGAACAACAAAGCCATTAATGTCATTAATGTTGTTGTTTTCTTCAATGATTTTAAGAGAATATCTATGTGTGAGATAGCCAATGATGCATGGGACATCCTTCAGACTGTGCATGAGGGAACACTGTCAATTAAGAGTAATAGACTCCAAAAGCTTACTATTAGGTTTGAAGTCGCTAGGATGAAAGATGATGAGATTTTTGATGAATTTTATGCTGAGATCAACGATATTGTTAACTACACTTTAACCTATGGGAGACTATTCCTACGAATATAATAGTTAGGAAAATCCTTAGAGCCCTACTTGAATGGTTTTTACCAAAGATCACATCCATCGAGGAAAATAACGACTTAAATCACCTTAAACTAGAGAATTTCGTAGGAAAACTTCAGGTTTATGAGAGAAAACTTATTGGATATAGAAAGCCCAATACCATAATGATGAAGATCGCAAAGGAAGTTGGACATGATTCGTCAATAGATGATAAATATAATACTCTCATGGATATTGATTTGGCCATGTTTATTAAAAAAATTAAGATTTTTTTAAAGATGAAGAATATTGGTCGTAGCAATGATAAAAATAGAGAGGACAAACCTAGAGAGAGTAATCATAGTAGGAGAGAGTCTAGAGAGGACAATGATAGAAAACCTCACATTATCCAATGCCATGAATATGAAGGGTTTGAGCATATAAGATATGAATGTCCCACATACCTAAAGTCTAAAGGCAAGAAAGTTATGGCAGTCTCACTTAGTGATTCGGAAGATGACTATACTTCTGATGAGTCTCGTAAGGATAAAAGCAGTTTATTATATTTACTGCTAGTGTGACATGTGAGAGAGAGAGGATAATGTTAGTGAAGTGGATGATGTTTCAGAATTCTCTCATGATGACTCCATAGATGAGGATGAATTATAGGTAGCTTACACGGAATTGTTCAACAAGAGCTTAGATATTAAGAAGACAAACATTGAGGTCAATAAGAGGCTGAAAGAAGTGAAATTAGAAAGAATGAAGTTCAAGTCATGCATGATAAGAGCTTTAATGTTATTGATAACCTCGAGGAGTGGAATAAGTGTATAGCTGATAGAGTTAAATTTTTGGAAGTAGAACTTGAAAATACTAGAGCACCGATGTCTATATTTTTCGGTAAGACTAAGAATCTAGACTGCAAGTTAGGGACTTGTATGTCTCCATGTGAGAATAGAGTAGTAGATTTTATTAAGTCAAACTATGATAATGATTTATCGTCTAAAACTGTGTCTGTCACTCCTTCATATAACCTAGGTAAGAAACTTGTCGTTGAATGCCATAAACATACTCATGTTGTTTCTTGTCTTATGACCTAACATCAATCTAGAAATGTGGTGGGTAAACCTTGATGAACACTGAAAATTACACATTTATTAAAAGAAAAATTAATTATTTTACACTTGTAGTTTCATTAATCCCCTTAATTTAGCATATTTGTGAAATAACCATTAAATTTATGTTTTATATATTTTTATTATGATTTTTATTTATTGTGTAGGCAAAATACTGATTTGAAAGGTCAACAGGAAAAATGGATATGAAATATGAACTTCAAGACCCAGAAATTCGAAAAAAGTGTGACGGCTAGAGTCAAATCGGACTTGGAAAATATTTACCGTATTTAGATTTGCAACAAAATAAGCTTATAATGTATTAAGCCACACACTTATATTATTATTATTATTATTATTATTATTATTATTATTATTATTATTATTATTATTATTATTATATTATTATTATTATTATATATATATATCGTATTATTATAAAAAAAAATAAAAGACAAAACGACAAAAGAAAAAAAACATAAAAAATAATAATTGGGGTTAAAAGCGATTGCAGTCTTTGCTTGCAATTTGCATAAGAGGTGGTGAGCACTTCTATAAATAGAGGTACTCAACACCTCATTTAATTAGCAAATTCCCATGGATCTCTCTTGAGATTTTGTGGGATGAACTCTTGTGTTTATTTTTTCTTGTGTTATTTATTTTTCTTTTATTAATAAAATTAAGAGTGTTTTTATTTATATCTTGTTATGCTAATTTATATCATGCTGGGGTAATGGTGAAGCTAGTGATATATGTGATTTTTATTTATATTATATTTTATAAATTGTGATTATTTTTTAAATAAATTCGCACTCTTTTCAATTTATAGATGACTTTTGACTAGCTGTAGACAGTTCCCGATTGACACAGATAATACTCATATCCCATAAATATGAGAGAATGGACTATTAAAAATCTGAATTAATTATAGACAATACGATTCTACATATTTTGGCATATTTAGTACATTGGCGGGACTAATTATCGACATGACAGATTACATGTGTTGACATAATTAATACATGATAATCATGAAATAATTTGATTGGAAAAAAATTATAATTTATATTTTATAAAAATTAAAAATTATTTTATATTTGAAATATCAAAAGTGGATCCCATAACCATAATATTTTATTTTATTAGTTGAATTATTATTTTATCTTATTAAATTTATTTTCTGTGGATGGACCCCAGACTTACCGGGTTATTTTATTACTTCGACACTCTTATACTTGGGAGTAAAGAACCACTCTGTGAGTGTGTCAAACCTCACTCTCGTTTGACGTTTGTACTTGTTTTTCATCATTATGGCAAGGCATGACATATTAGGCATAAGTGCTTCATATTGCACAAACAAAAGAAAGAACCCGAGAGTGTTTCGACTAGGTTCGATTCTTCAAATCTAGCTTTTCAAGTTTATGCATTAGCTAAACAGACTTAACTCATTAGTGAGAAACTTGCACTGCTGACAATGAATACTCAGGCGAAAGAAATTCCTAATAAAGTTTGGGTGAGAAAGGAAATTTTTTTCCCAATAACTTCTGAATCCCTTGATCATAACAGGCATGATGAGAGTGCATTTTGGTGTACCTCTTCTTATATATTGCATTCATGTTTCCCCATTGCATGTGTGTGCGTGTGTGTTTTTTGTTTGTTGCACGACTGCATGTCTTTTTGTTTTCACTACATATGGGCGTGTGTGTGTTTTTTTTGTTATATGTCCATTGATATATAGGATGGAAACTCGGACATAAATTTCATACCTGATTCCGAATGGACGGTAATATGATCTGCACTCGGAGATACTGTTGGATAATGACAAGCCTTTTTTCTGTCTTTTATTATTTTGGGTCAAAAAGAAAAATACAAAAACAATATAAAATGAAAAAGACCAAAAAGATTTTCTAGCTTGAAAAAACATGTAAAAGCATGTGCATGTGGTCCTGGTGTGTATGATATATGATTATGCATGTATAACATGTTTTTATTTTTCTTGATGCTCTATGTGCATGAGTGTATGTGGTGGAAACTCTTAGTATATCTTATGCTTGCATCTCACAAACACAGTTTTATATCTTGAGACTTGGTCGCATGTATGAGTTTCCAGACTGACAATCTAATATATGTTACACTTAGCTCACTAAATAGTGTGACCTTTGACTAGATGACCTTATGCTATCTCCTTTTAAAAAAAATGAAAGGAAAAAATAAAGTTTATATGAGTCTCAAGTACAAAAGAGCCAATGTGCCAATATGAAAAGATAAGGGCAAAACTTTTTCACTCGAAAGAGTTTATTTACGAGCTTATATTTAGGGGGATAATATTATAGCATGCAACCAATGTTTCTTATTTTCAGGTCCTATTGGTGTTAGGTTTGAATACTTATTTTGTGGACTTAGTTTGCCATGAAATAGAGCCTCTTTGGTCGTGTCCCGTTCATAAAATAAGGTCTTAAGCATTGACTTGTTGTGCACTTATTTTTCACACAAGTGCTTGTTATGCTTTAGTGTTTATGTCATATACATGCGTGTGTTCTTGAGCATGACCAGAAATGTTTCATATTATCTCATGTCATAAATAGCTGAGTACTGATTGAGTATCATTGTACTCGCTTATAATACTGTTTTAAGTCACTTTGACTTGTTTTTTTAAAACTCATCGTGTGTGCTTTTAGTCATTGCATATTATGTTTTAAGTTGCATATTTTTTAATGATTTTTTCCTTTTACTTCTCGTATGTTATTTTTTTAACTATGTTGTCCTGTAGTAATGAGGAGTAAGTTAGGTTTATAAGTAGGGTGTGTGTCTACTTATAGTTCTCTTGCATAATGTTTGATTACCTATTGTCATTTCGTGACAAAAAGATTAGTAGAATATTCATTTATAATATCTCCTTTTAAGGGGGAGTGTGATATCTATTTTTAAATGCACGAGACTATTATTTCATTTTATCAGCTATTTATATTCCCTATATTTTTCACGGTATATTGTTCTTTGTGGATGTTTCAGGTGAGCAGATTAGTGGTTGTGGTTGCATCGACTTCAAGACTACTTGGTTAGGTATTAGATCGAGTCATATTTTAATAAGTCATTGTCTTAATGGTTGGAAATTTGCTATTTTATTTTAGCATCTTATACCGTAATCTTTATATTAGATAGTTTTGTCACATAATGCCAAATGAGAAGATTGTTAGTTCTATTTTTGTTGACAATGTCCATAACAAGACAAAATCAATTGAGTTGTAATAAGTCTTAAAGATCTTGGAGTAATTGGACTAGTATTTGGCAGACCGTACATGAATATAACAGATATTCGTTAGTGCTGCTTTCGTGTTTGCGTTCAAACGTGTGGCGTTCATGTCACGAAACTTGGCAATAGCTTCTCGTGCGACTTGCGTTCATTTTTCTGTGCCAACGAAACCTTCCAGGGTGTTTGTGTTCGAGGTATGTTCGAGACTGCGTTCAAATGGTTTTATGCAACAATGCGCGTTCGAACGAAATTACATGACTGAGTTATTTTGGATGCGTTTTTAAGCCAGTTTTGCACTAGGAAAAGCGGATTTTTGCTCTACCTATTAAAACAAACCAGTTGAAGAAACACAATTTAGAGAGCCTTCATACACTTAGTTTATTCTTTCTTGATTTTCACCTTGAAAACTTTATTGATTTTCACCTTGAAGACTTTCTTGATTACCTTGTCTTCATTGTCTTGGTGATATTGATTATTGATTGACCATCAACAACAAAATACAATCTTAATTCAATTTTCTAAGCCTGCAGAGTTTTTCAAGGAGGAAGACTGGTAGTCAGAGTTCCGGAGCTGCGAGTTCGCAGGGTTGATCCGCTCAAAGACTTTAGAGGTTGTGAAGAAGGCCGTTTGGTGCGTGCTCGGAGAGTTCTTCGAGTTATTACAGTCTAGAAGTATTCGAGTCGGTGGAGTTGTTACCATAGGTGCTATACCATCGTTGTAAGTTTTCTCTATTATAGTGGATTGAGGTGGCTGTCTATACCCGAAATATTTTTTTACTCGCACGAGTTTTTCACTCCGTCTATAAAATTCTTGAATTGATTTTGTTTATTTCTTTGATTATTTATTGCTTTAATATCTTGTAATATTTTATAATTATTTAGATTAATGGTGATTGATTGAATCGTACCATAATCATTATAATTTTGACTTGTTTTATATTAAAGTAGTTGAATAGTTCCGCATAATATTAAAATCTTAGATAAATTTCAAATTTTTCAGCAGGAAATTTGTCTTTATACATTGAATTATTATGCGAGTACTTGCTGACATAATTTTACAGGCATTTGCTCCAGGGCCAGGGGTCGATATATAGATGCTTTATGTGTTGGACCTTCTAACCTAAGTCAGGATGATGCAAGTGATTTAGCTATTTATTAATTGTTTAAGTGCCGGTGGATGTAATCTTTAAGAAGATTTTGATATATTTTCAGATTTCCGTTCTAAAATATTATATGTTACGTAAGTTATATTTTCATAAAAAATTCATCAACTCGTTTTAAGAATTTAGAAAATATATATATCTTGATAAAAATATAATAAACTGAACAAAAATAAATCATTAATATGAAAGATAGTGTTCAATTCGTATAAAACAGAAGAAATATAATAATAAAATTTAAGAGAGAACAAATTTTCCAGCGATATATAATTCATTGGAACAATTTATTGTTCACATTTTTGCAATTATAATTAAATGAGTCTGTAATGGTATAATTTGATAGCAAATGATTTAAGACTTAATTATTAGGTTCTGAGTTCGAGTTTTATAAGAATTTAGGACAGTCAGAGATTTTACATGTTACGTTTAATAGGGGTGAGCAACAGTCCGGGTCTACCCGGAACCTGTTGGAACCGGACCGATTTTCCGGGTTTGGAACCGGAACCGGTTGTAATCGGGTAGGTTCCGGTTCCCAAAATGAAGGAACCGATTTTATCCGGGTAGGTTCCGGTTCCAAAATGATCGGAACCGGAACCGGACCATGGAACCGGAACCGGTTTTTTTTTTTTTTGAGGTAAATTCCTGCTAAAATTGTGCATTTTTGGGGAAATAATTAGGACTTCAGATGATGATGAATACTAACCTTTCCTTGCTCGGAGTTTCTACCGACTCCAAAATGCAAGATTATAAATTAATAAATTAATTCTAATATCATGATTTATACTAATGAAAACGAATTCATATTAAAATTCACAAACGATCAGAGCCATTATGGTAGTCATGCCAGTGCTAAGGTATCAGCAACGTTGTTTGGTAAACTGTCACAGTCGCACAACTTTGGGCTTTGTTACTACTCGTGAAAACTTGATTTGTATTTTCCTTATTTACGAAGTTTGAGATATTTACGACAAATTTCATTAAAATAAATTGTTTTTCAATTAATTATAAAGTTTTAATTTTTTTTTTAAGAAAAAAGACTTACTAAATATGAACCTATAAGCAGTTTTCATTAAAATATTTTAAAATAGGGTAATTCGGAATCGGACCGGAACCAGATTGGAACCGAATAATAAGGTATCCTGTTTAATTGGGTAGGTTCCGATTTCACTTAGTGCGGAACCGAATTTTTCCGAGTAGGTTCCGGTTCCATGCGGAACCGGAACTGGTTTTGCTCACCTCTAACGTTTAAGCCGATTATGAAAAAATAATAATGAATTGATGACTTAGTACATGTCACCACGTGTTAAATATCTTTTTCAATGCTGACTCAACCCTCGGGAAAAAGAAAAAGGACACCAATAATTATAAAGATTATCAGCTCCAAATTCCAATATCTGTCAATGGAACCAAAAAGTTTTAAAAGTGAAAACACTTCCCCATAGCAAAACTTTTTCCGTGACTCTCTCATTCCAATGCATCTCGCAATGTCGACACTTTTTTTATGGTACCCAAAAGCAATGATATAGACTCATTCAATTTAGTAGGGATGACAGAAAAATTCGGGTCCGATCCAGCCCATTTGGATTTTAGTTCGGTTCGAGGTTAAAAAATCTTAGATCAAATCTTGGATTATGAGGTCCGGCTCGAGCCCGGGCCCGATTCAGGCTCAACATAATAAGCCCAGGCTTAAAGAAAAATATATTTATATTTTAATATTTATATAATAAATTATATATATATATAATTTTTTGTTATTAAAAAACCGGACCGGATAAAGCCCGGCCTGAGCTTTTCCTGGGCCCTGGCTAAAATTTTACTGGCCGGGCTCAGGCCGAGCTTATCAAACCTGGGCCCGACCCATTGCCATACTTACAATTTACACACATGTATAGATGTTTATGTGATTGGATAGCCACCGCAAAACTTATAGAAATGTAAGAGAGACATATCTCTTAAAAAATGTCTTATGGAAAAGACATAAAGATGAAGAGACATATCATTTATGGTGAAGATATGTGTCTCTATGTCTCAAATGGTATAAGGAAATGATATAACCATTAGAATAGTTACATTGTAACAATCAAAATTTTACTACATGGTTAAAATCGTATACTGGTAACTCATATATGGATTTTTCTCTCCGAGCTTAAAGAAAATTATTGAGACGATTTAGTGGGCTAATGGACATTATTCGGAATTGCGCATAAGGGGCTAACACTAGTAAAATGGGCATGGAGCGAAATAAAGGCCCAATACTAGTTAAAATATTAGCAATACTTTAAACACATTCAAAGCTCAAATGGAACAAAAACCCAAGCCCATTCATCCCTTAGGTTTTGGCCAAGCTTGGAGAATTTCCTCCAAGCTCCTAGATTTCTCTAGAAAAAAAATTAAAATTAAAATAATCCAAGAAGATAGTAAAAGCCACTTTGCCTCTCCCATTCCCTTCTTGGCTGAGAGCTTCATGGATGAAGGGGAAATTTCTTTTGCTAGCAACCCAATTGAATCCTTGAAGAAGATGGAGATAATCAAGTATAAAGTATCCTTGAGAGATAATTCAAGTTCTAAAGATCTATTGGAGGCAGAATCAAGAGTGTAAAAATGAGAATAACCTTATCTTCTAACTTTTAATATTGAAATATTTATGTTAAGGATGATGTATGATACTTGTGATGATAATGGTAATGATATTGAGCAGAAATATCACAGTACCAGTCGCTTATGGAGAGAAACCGAATAAGTTTAGTGGAGCAAACTTCAAACAATGGCATAACAAAATATTGTTCTACCTGACAACACTACAGTTGGCTAATTATCTCAAAGATCCTCTGAGTCATGTGGAGGGAGAAACAAAAATAACCAAGCAACTGTAAGAAGAGACATGGTCTTCAGACGACTTATTGTGCAAGAACTATCTCTTGGGAGGGTTTGACAACACCCTCTACAATGTGTATCAATGTATGACTTCTACGAAGATTCTCTGGGAATCTCTTGAGAAGAAGTACAAAACAGAGGATGCTGGTCAAAAGAAATTTATCGTTGGTAGATTCATGGACTATAAAATGGTAAATTCAAGATCGATAATGTCTCAATTGGGTGAAATACAGTTGATAATTCATGAAATATTGGATGAATGAATGAAACTCTACGAGACGTTTCAAGTTTCCACAATTACTAAAAAATTGCCTCCATCATGGAAGAATTTCAGGAGCTATCTGAAACAAAAAGAAGCAGATGAGTCTTGAAGACCTTGGAGTTTGATTAAGGATTGAAGAGCACAACATGAAGTTCAGGAAGGCTAGCTACAAGACTATGAAGTCCAAGGCCAACATCGTCGATGGTGGAAAAGGTAGCAGAAAGAGGAAGAACAGTGGAGCTTATTCTTTCCAAGCAAACAAGAAGTTCAAGGGGAAGTGTTACATCTGTGGGAAAAGCGGTCACATGGAAAAAGACTACAGAAACAAAAAGTCTCAGGACAAGAGCAAGAAAAAGAAAAATGAGGCCCATTTCACCGAGGATGAGCGGCTTACTGATGAGATCTCAGAGATGAACCTCTCAATGGTTGTAACAGAAGTCAACTTGGTTGGGAATCCAAGAGAATAATAGGTAGACATGGGGGCTACTCATCATATTTGTGCTGACAGTAAAATATTTTCCTCCTATCAGAAGGTCGATGGTAGCGATCATCTGACAATGGGAAACTCATCTACCTTTAGAGTGGTTGGACAAGGCACGATGGTTCTGAAGATGACTTCTGGGAAAGAGCTTACATTGAAGAATGTTTCGCATATTCCTGATATTAAGAAGAACTTGGTCTCGGGTTCACTCCTTAGCAAGAAGGGTTTTAAGCTTGTATTTATTTCTGACAAGTTTGTACTGAAAAAATGATGTCTATATAGGAAAATGATACCTCACTGAGGGCCTTTTCAAGTTCAATGTAATGATTGTCAATCAACACAATACTAATAATAAAGCCATATCTTGTGCTTATATTATTGAGTCACAAAATATATGGCATAAGAGGTTATGGCATGTTAATTATGATACATTACGTAAATTAATTAACATGGACCTCATACCTAAATTTACAATTGATAACTAACATAATTGTGAAGCATGTGTTGAAGCAAAAATGAATAGAGCATCATTTCATTCCATAGAACGAAGTTCTGAACCATT
This sequence comes from Zanthoxylum bungeanum, assembly GCA_019454045.1. Classification (NCBI taxonomy): domain Eukaryota; kingdom Viridiplantae; phylum Streptophyta; class Magnoliopsida; order Sapindales; family Rutaceae; genus Zanthoxylum; species Zanthoxylum bungeanum. Next base: position 99,014 of record SKCR01050734.1, on the reverse strand, counting down.
GGAACTTATACACACTGATGTGTGTGATATGAATATTGTGCAAATAAGAGGCGGTAAAAAGTACTTTGTCACTTTTATCGATGATAGCACAAGATTATGTTATGTGTATTTGCTGAGGAGCAAAGATGAAGCTATCGAGAGCTTTATACACTATAAGAATGAAGTTGAAAATCAACTTGGTAAGAAAATCAAAAGAATTAGAAGTGATAGGGGAGGTGAATATGGGTCATCGTTCGGTGAATATTATTCCAATCATGAAATTATTAATGAAACTACTGCTACTTATTTGCCTCAACAAAATGGGATTGCGGAACGTAAAAATCGAACGTTGAAGGAAATGATAATTGTCATGTTAACAAACTATGGTTTACCCTAGAACTTGTGGGGGGAAGTCTTACTTTCCGCCAACTACGTTCTGAACAAGTTACCTCACATAAGATTGGATAAGAAACCATATGAATTGTGGAAAGGTCACTCTCATTCCTACAAATATCTGAAAGTGTGGGGGTGCCTCGCCAAAGTGATGGTTCCTAAACCTAAGAAAGTAAGAATATGACTAAAGACTATTTATTGTATATTCATTTGGATATGCTCATAATAGTAGTGCGTATCGATTCTTGGTACATATGTCTGAAATTCCTTACATCAATCCAAATATGATAATTGAGTCTAGGAATGTGACATTCTTTGAAGAGACATGTCCTTATAAAGAAAAACAAAGAACGAAGTCCCTCAAAAGAACAATTGATACTGCTACAAATAGTGATCAAGTTAACCAAAAATCATATCAACATGAAATTATTGAGGAAAATGAACCTAGACGTAGAAAAAGAGCAATAACGTCTAAATCATTTGGACCTGATTTTATGACATACCTGTTAGAAAATGAGCCTCAAAGTTATAAAGAAGCAATGTCTTCTTTGGAAGCACCTTTGTGTAAAGAGATTATCAATAGCGAGATTGATTCTATCCTTCAAAACCATACTTGGGAGTTGATTGATCTTCCTCCAGGTTGTAAGCCATTGGGCTTCAAATGAATTTTCAAACGCAAGATGAAGCCGGATGGATCAATAGATAAGTACAAGGCAAGAGTTGTCATAAAAGATTATAGATAAAAAGAAGGTCTTGATTACTTTGATACATATTCACCAGTAACACGTATCATTTCAATAAGAATACTTATAGCCATAACAACTATATTTGGTCTTGAAATATATCAAATGGATGTGAAGATGATATTCTTAAATAGTGAATTGGATGAGGAGATTTGCATGGAACAATCAGAAGGTTTTAATGTTCCTGGACAAGAACACAAGGTGTGCAAACTTGTAAAATCCTTATACGGATTAAAACAAGCACCTAAACAATGACATGAAAATTTTGACAAAGAAATAATGTCAAGTGGGTTCAAAATCAATGAGTGTGATAAGTATGTATATACTAAATCAACTCAAAAATGATACGTCATTGTGTGTCTCTACGTAGACGATATGATGATAATTAGTAGCAATCATGAGATGATTCAATCTACCAAGAAAATATTGACCAGCAAATTTAACATGAAATATTTAGCAGTAGCTGATGTGATCCTAGGAATTAAAATTTTCAGAACATCAGATGGATACATATTATCTCAGGCTCATTATGTTGAGAAATATAGTAAATGAGATCTAAATGTGGCTATAACTCAGGTGGACCTAACTCTTTATTTATCAAATAATACTAGCTCAAGTGTATCACAATTGGAGTACTCGAGAATCATCGTAAGTCTTATGTATCTCACAAATTAAACACGACCAGATATCACTCAAGCTGTAAACAGGCTTAGCAGATATACGAGTAATCCGAGACATAACCACTGGAAAATCATAGTAATAATTTTGAGGTATCTGAAAGAAACTTCAAAATTTGGTCTTTATTATACAATATATCTTGTTGTTCTAGAGAGATACAATGATTCTAACTGGATATCTGATATAGTGAATTCCAAATCCACTAGTGGATTTGTTTTCACACTCGGTGGTGCATCCGTGTCATGGAAATCTTTGAGGTAAACGTGTATGGCCCGATTTACTATGAAATCCGAATTCATAGCATTAGACAAAGCAGCGAAAGAAGCAGAATGACTTCAAAATTTCTTATAGGATATTCCAAATTGTCCAAAGCCAGTACCAGCTATTAGCATACATTGTGATAGTCAATCGGCTATTGAGAGAGCCCAAAATATAATATATAATGGTAAGTCTCGACACATACGACGAAGAAACAATACCATAAGGCAACTGCTTTCAAGCGATATAATTTCAATAGATTATGTCAAGTCAAAGGAAAACCTAGCGGATCCATTTACTAAAGATTTACCAAGAGAGCAAGTTGAGAAGTCATCAAGGGAAGTGTGCTTGAAGCCTATAAATTAAGAATTGTCACTGTGGAAACGCAATTTAGCTGACTGGAGATCCCAAGATGTAGGTTCAAAAGGGACAACATAAACTTTATGCCATTCAAAATAAGCATTGTAGAGCTATATACTCTAACTTCTCCTATAATGACACAGAGTGTTGTCTGTCAAGGTTAGGATAAACTAAGACTTTTAATGATCACTATATTAGGAGAAAAATCCTAATAGGGTTAAAGGCAAATTACCTTTTTTATAGTAGATCACCTATTTAAAGTAAGAAGTGAGGTCGCTTCCATGGGAATTTTAAAGGTTGGATTCCCTAAAGTAATTGATGAATCCAGGACTGATGTTCATAGTCGAAGTGAAACTGTGTAATGACTATTGTCTTGGTTTACACCAATGGCGGAATAATTCAAGACTATGAGTCACTGGTTCGCCAAGTAAATCCGATTGTCATTCACTAAGAAATGTTCAAGGAGTATGATGCAGTTTTATTTCAAGGAAACTCTTTTAAATGTCTGCATTAATATTAGAGAATTGTAGCAGTTTGTAGGAAATTCTATATTATATATAGTAATAATGTTGGAGAGACAAGTCCCTTAAGAAATGGCTTATGGGAAAAGACATAAAGATGAATGGGCATATCATCTAATGTGAATGTATGTGTCTCTATGCCTCAAAGGGCATAAGGAAGAGGTAACCCTTAGGAGGGTTACTGATCGGTGAAATCACACGCGTTACGCAAACGCACGTATTGCTCAAGTAATATAAAAATATCGATCACACGAGGACTTAATTTCTACCGTTGTTATTAATTATTGATACTATTTATTTACAGGTATTTAATTAAAAGGAGAATGAAATGATTGCTTGATTGGTTGAATGTGGATTTGCTAAATAAATAAATAAATAAATAAAAATATAAAAGAAAATACTAAGGAAAATAAACAAAAGACACAAACATCTAGGGTTGTGATTCCACACAATATTATATATATATATAATAAATCAGTTTGCAAACCTGAAACACGAAGATATGCAAAAGCCTCTTCCGATGGTTAGATGCAAACACCCAAAATAACCCAATTAATCATATTCCTATGTTAACCAAGTTATCTGAATTCATTAAGTTCAAGTTCCAATTATGGCTACCCCCGTCCGACAGGTATATTCCTATCCTATAAGGAAATCTACCTAAGGATCATCTGCCCCAAAGTGAGATCGTGAGCTATTGAATCTAAGGCTGAAACCTAAAATCCATTTTCCAAGTTCATTTTAAGTTTACCCCATCAATCTTATTGGTGATCAGGCAACCAGAAGCATTAAGCTTAATATTCAATAAACAAACCAAAGCATTAAACATAATATAATAAAATCAATTATTAAACATGTGAATATTATGTTTCATCACTTCCCTAGAATAAAATAAAATACTGGGGTTAGAGGAACCACATTTAATATTTCAAATGTAGAAATCTCACTTTATTATAATATAGAAATTACCTGTGTTACCCAATTAAGTCAAACCAGCCATAAAGGCGGTGATATTATTTGTCCATAAACTAGCCATTTAGGCGGTAATCATCTATCACCTAAAGACCGACCATATAGGCGGTGTCACATTATGTTAAATAAATAAAACCAGCTATTAAGGCGATATCAACTTTAATCCATATTATTAAATTACAATTTCCATAAGTGAGATTAATCTACCTTATCATATTAAAGGTTTCACCCTTCCCACAGCGGAAATTAATTACTAAACATAAAAGAAAATAAAAACACTCAAACTATTATTACTACTAAAAATAAAAATAAAAATACATTACAAAACTACTAAATAAAACACACAAGATACAATCTTTAATTCCTTATTAAGAAACCAAAGAAAGTATGAAAATTGAAAATGAAATCGAAACAATGATAAGTGCCTCTCCGTTTGATGGTCATAAAACCCAAGAAACTGTACAAAATATTATGTCAAATGATTGGGAAATAGTGATATATTTACCACTCATCAGTTACACCCTAAATCAAAGGGTGTGCATAAAGGCACCCTTCCATGCCTATATAAAGGGGGCCTTGGATTCATTCTTCTATATCTAGAAACCAAAATATTCATTCATTCCAAAGTGTCTAAGTGTAGAGATAGTTTATGTTAGGGTTGGTGCTCTGAGCGCCAATTTTATTATGTATTTCCTTGTAAATACTAATGTAACATTTTATTATGAATAAAATAACCAGTTTCTTTTATATAACATCCTCTTATATATTGTAAAGACGTAACATACCTTAGAATGATTAGTTATGATACTGTTGCAAAAGCGTCGTAAGTGATATTGAGTTGTATCATAATGTTGTCATTCTTAGACAGTTCCTGGTCAAGTTTTACACTACTTGGTCAGTAAAGTAAACCCGTTGAGACTGGTATATGTCGTATATTGGGATCTTAGATTTCGATGGTTTCTCAATGAACCATGATTCTCGGAGACTCGTATAGATGTGTAGGTGTTTATAGCGAATAAACATTGAACGATTCACCTAAGATTCTTAATGGATGGTACACCAACGTCAATAAGAATCTTCTCGGGTTGAGTGAGCATAATGATTCTTTGACTTGAGATGTCACTATGGATATATGAGTTATCTTCCACACTTAGATGACAGTCACGTCACCGATCTATTTAGATCAGACCTCCGTCTGTTCGTTGGGTGTTGACTGATGCTCAGGATATCCTGTGTACAGAGCATATGTATTCAATATGGAATTAGTAATCTGTTAAATCCATGGGCCCGTGGTACACTGTAGAAGTTAATGGAATGCTAATAGAAACGTCGACGTGATTATATCTATAGAGATTTGACGTTTTCATCTATATCTCTGGAATAATCCGGATACCTGTGACGGATGGATTATACATATGCTATGACCTCGGCCTGTATGGTTCATAGAGTTTATATGTGTTCGTCATAATTTACGGGTGGGTAGATTATGGACACAAAATTTGATTTCGTGACAGATATGTCTGAATCTAGAGAGTCTCACTAATGAGATATAGTCGTAGAGCACTAGGGTAACTTTTATAAATAATATTGATTATTTATAACTCGTTTAACAATTAAACGAAAAATACATGCAAAAATGGACTTATTCGTCATTTTCGAATTAATGTGTATTTGTATTTAATACTTGATTTTATTAAATACACATTATTTAAATATCAAATTGTGATATTTAACATATATCATTTATATATATGTATTTGAATATTTAATGTAAATATAATACATATATTAGGATATTTGTATTTAATTATTTAATTATTTAAATGTTAAGTAATTAAATTAATTAAAAAAGCAAATATCTTTTACATGATTATTGTTTTTGGAAATGGCATGCAACCATTGGTGACACTTGTAAGTTTACTTTAATTTAGATAATTGTTATCTTTAACTAAGTAAATGTGTTCCAAGAGAAATGAAACAAATGAAAAGTTTATTAATGTTGTTTTTGTTGCTAAGGGCAACAACAAAAATAAACATATAAATTTTTTTTTTTCACTTTTCATTAAGGATACAATTTATCAAAATATTTACAAAGAGAGTAGAGAGAAAAGTTGAAGGAACAAAGAAAGAAAACAAAGTAAAAATTGTGAATTTTGTAAGTATTTTTCTACACCATTCAATATGAAAATTATTTCTATCATTTTTAACTTCAATTTGTGTTGCTAAGATGATGTCTCTACTCTTTGAATTTGTAATTAAATGTGTTTGAAGCTTTTTGGAGGTGATTTTGTATGTTTGATAAATTAATAAGCTTATTATGAGTAATTAAGCTTATTTGATTAATTAGTAATTAAAGTTGTCATTCTAGTGTTGCTTAGACATTCATAAATGACCTAGAATTGTTCTTGAGTTGTTTCATGATGGTGAGACTTGTTTGGTGTGGTAAGTGAAATTACCTACAAGCAATAGCGATAAACCAAACTCTATACCCAAGAGGGGGTGAATTGGGTTACAGCTAAAATATGCAGAATTAAAAATCTTCGCCGAAAGCTCTTTTACCAATTAATGCTTAAGGTTTATTTTCTATATTTCGATATATCACCTATTTGTAAGTTTCTAAATAATAAGCATATAAATAAATTAAACTTGCAATAAGTAAAGAGTTAAGTGATAGAGAAAAACGACACCAAGATTTATAGCAGTTCGGCCAACGATGCCTACGTCCACTCCCCCAAGCCGCGCTTGAAGCTTTAAACTAATAACGAGTTTCCGTGGCTCACTCGCAACCAAGAGTTTTACGCAAGGTGCACTCTGAACCTTTACACTTTGAGTTTTCTACGTAGGCTCACTCAAAAACCTTTACAATTACCCAAACTATGAGATTTCACAAACCACAAGTGTTTTGTATAAGAAATTGTAAGGATTGGATTAAAGTAATGAATTTGTTTAATTTGGTTTAATTTATCAATTTGTGGATATTGTAAAAATTAAGGTTCATAACCCTTTCTAAATTTGGGGCTTTTCATGTTTGTGATGTAATTTGATGTATATATGAGTATATTAAATTTGGGATTGATTGGATTTGATATTCACATGTTTTGAACTAAAAAGTACCAAATTGTAAATCTTGGAAATTATTGGGGCTGTTTGGCAATTTCAAAAAAAATGGGGATTTGTGTTTCAATTTATATTTTCATGTATTAGACATGTATAAATCATTTTGGGATTGATATGGAATCAATTAAATATGTATTTGACAATTTAAGGATCAAAATGATCAAATTGTAAAATTTGATGGTGAATTCGATAATTAATAGAAATTTGATTTCTTGGGTTAAAATTTCAGATTTTAAGTATTGGGCAATTAAATAAATAAGTTATTTAATTGATCCAAGAAAAAATTTTGAAATCGGAAAATTCTGATTTTTCGCGTTCCGCTGCGCTAACCCTGTAATTCCCTATTAAACCCCAACAGTTTCCACCATTCTTCCTCAAGTTCAAGTTCTTGGAGAAATGAGTGCCCCTTCTACAAGAAGCAATCAAGTAATCCTAGGAGAACGTTAGCCACAAGACATCCGTAGAGCACCGAGGCAGGCTAATAAGTTCTTAATGATAAAGACAACTCGGCTTGGTGTTAAAATCATCATCTTCTTCAACACATTTTCAGGTTTTTTAAGTTTCCATTTTATTATGTTATTTTGATTGCATTATAGAGGAAATTGATTTTATGATGCATGTCTAATTAGATTAATAACACAAATATAACAACAAAATCACTGTAAGGGCACCTTAGTTTTCTGGTGATTGTCCAGCCACATAAACATCTGTATATGTGTCTGTGCAATTTATATGTGTCTTTAAAATTTTTCGTGGTACCTAATCCTTATCTTTCATTAGTGAATGTTATTATTAGATGGTATGATCAACACCAATTAAGCTTAGGTATCGTAAAAATTCAAGAGGAGATGAGACTTGTTGGGTTCCGTATATTAGGGATAGAAAAAATATAATTTTTTTTATACTCGTTAGTTAACCATGTCGTGTATGAGTAATAACATTTATGTTCAAATAGAGTGAAAATCCTTGTGTGAATGAGAACTCGTACGGTATCTACTATGTTAGAACATCTCTAAGGGATCAAAAAATACATGGCATACCTTAAATTTAGGGAATGAGTTAGGATTTTAATCATTAATAATACTCAATATTCTTATCCAAATTAAGTTTACTGTGATTATGACCTTAGATGTAGGAGAACGAAATGATGTCTTACACAAAAACTAATGTTATTATAAAAACCAATTGATATTGCACTATATATATATATATATATATATATATATATATATAATATATATATATATATATATATATATATATATATATATATATATAATAAAATATTTTATATTATATATGAGGTATTTAAGAGATATGTATGAGATTGTTGGAATAAATCCTTCTACATGATTCATTTATTAAAAATGATGTCCTTTTTTTTTTGGTTAAATGTAGGAAGTCATGTAAGGAGTCTTGTTGGAGATACTCTTAGGGCTGGGTAGGAGTAAAAAATTTATATCCGTTGATTGAATATGGCGAATATGGTTATTGATATTTCCTTTTACACCCGACTCGATCCCATCCCTAATTTTGCTATGCTATTTGGTGGAATAGTTTGGTCACATCATAAATTTTTTATATTAAATTTAGTGATCCCATAATAAAAATTTATGTGCCTTAAAGATGTCGCTGGTGGTTTTCAAATAGTTTTATTTAGTTATAATCTAAGTTCGAATCTTAGGAGGTAAGAAGATAAAAATTAAATGTGCGTTTTACTCACTCCCTTACCTTTAAAAAATAAAAACTTATTTATCCATTGTTAGTACAATCAAAGACAAGTTGCTCTACCAAATGGAATAACTTAATTAACTACTAGTTGGAAGCTCGCGTAATGTGCAGGTTAATTTAAAATTATTTTTTTTAATAAAATTGTTGGATTTAATTTGTATGTAGATTAATTCATGTATATGTACAACTGTTTTTAAAATATTGAGCATAATAAATTTAGTTCAATGCATATATTTTTTTAATTGTAGTATTTGATTAAGATTAATCTATATACATGTACAATTATTGTTTGAATTTTGAACTTATTAATTTGAATTTGAATTTAGTTCATGTATATATATAAATATTTTTAAAATCTTGAACTTATTAAATTATATTCATATTTATTTAGAAGAAATAGAATATATTACATATACAAATTATCCAAATTCTCTCTAAATACATTGGACTTCCATCAAATAATGGGAGAGCTCAAACTATGAATGGATTAAAGAGAAATTTTGGGAGGGTTGAGGATGAATGAGTAGATTAGGAAAGGCTTTAAAATTAAGTATATTTAGATATTGAGGCTTAAAATGAATGATAAATACATGTATATAATTCATGCCGCAATAAATACATGTACATAATTCATGCCACAATAGGTGGCACAATAGCCTTCTCATGTCTAAGTTCGGTGTTGATTCCATAATTTCTCTATTTTTAAATGAAAATAATAATAAAATATTTAACCAATAATATTACATGAAAAAACTTAACCATCCTTAAAATAAAATAATACTTACACCCTTACATGCCACTAATCGTTCAATAACCGAGTGGTTTGTGTTAGGTAGTAACTTGTAGGGATGGTACAAATTCTCGCGATGATGGAGCCTGTAAGGGCCCATCATATTAAGAGCAGATAAGATGATAATTTTTTATAGCCGTTAGTTGGTCGAATCAGATATAGGTATTGGTATTCTCGTTCAAATAGAGGTAAAATTACCATATGAAAGATGACCTACACGAGGGCTCGCTAGAAATTGGTACGTTAAGATCAATTACAGATAAAATTTCTATACCCAACCCATTGACATCTGTATCTCTAAGTAACTAGTATGAGTTGGGTGTCCATAAATATTTATAAATGTTGTATTTATTGGGTTATAAATATTTGAATTTTTACTTCCAATAAATAAAATTTGTAGCTTGGAGACGTTGCTATTTTCTTTGATTTTGAAACTCTTATTATCAATCTAATTTCTTCAGAATCCATACAACTTTGTTATTTATTGCTACAACTTGAGGTTCTATCAAATTGGTATCAAAGCAGTTTGATCTGAACCATGACGCCCCATAAAAACAACAGTAAAGAGGAAAGAATTTAAAAGGAAGTTTCTGGATTAAAGGAGGAATTTGGGGAAATGAAAACGGACATGGGCACGGTTAAATCTGACATCGAAGAACTTAAATCAGAGATGTTTAAAATCTTAGATTTATTTGGGAAAGCAAAAGATAAAGAGAGGGCAGATGAAGGTACCACGAATGAAACTGCCAATGACAACTCTTCCCCACATAATGTGACCCACGTCTAGCAAAGTCAAAATCATTTCACATAACAAAGCTATGATCGATACTATATAAAATGGAGGAAGTTGGAGTTACCAGTATTTGCAGGAGATGACCCATATGGGTGGATACTGAGAGTGGAATGATACTTCAACTTGAACCAAGTTGTTGAGGAGGAAAAAATTGAAGTAGTCACTGTATGCATGAATGGAATGGCTCTCAGCTAGTTCCACTAGGAAAACTCATGTTCACCGATCACGGCTTGGGTTAAACTCAAGGAGCAACTATTGAGAAGGTTTATAGATTCTCAAGAAGGTGACGGTTATGAGCTTCTGGTTGCTCTGAAATCGACATGTTTGGTAACTGATTTTAGGGAAAGATTTGAGCTTATAGCAGCACCTCTAACCGAATTAACAGAGGAAATGCTTACAAGTGATTTCATGAATGAGCTTAAGGAAGAAATAAGGGCAGATTTATGTTTAATCTGTCCCTCAAAATTGATGGACATGATGTAGCGGATGTTCGAATATCGGGGCGAACATATGATACCGGTCGGGTGGAGCAAATTAAAACTGTTTTTGTGCGACCTAAAATGGATTTTGCCCCCAAACCCTCTAAAAACACCAACAGGAGAGATGGAGTCAGATGAATGTCAGAGAGGGAAAGTCAGAGGTGTAGAGAGCAGAGATTATGTTTCTAATATGATGGGAAGTATCACTTTGGGCACAAATGTAAAAATCATCGATTTCACGCACTGTTTGTTATTGAATAAGAATAGATCGATAACGATGGAAATCTGATGAATGAGGAAGAGCAACATTCAATCCAATCTGTGAGCGTGAAGGAACCCACTCAAGATTCATGTGCAACTGTTGAGCTCTCATTAAAGACATTATTGGGATTCTCAATTGAAAATAATTTGTTGAAGGTAAAATGGGAAATTAATGGGTATGAAGTAGTGGATAGTGGAGCCTCTTATAATTTTTTGTCTCCTGGGCTTGTCAAAAAATTAACCTTAATTGTTGATAATTCTAGAAGATTTGGAGTACAAATGGGTGATTGAGTGTACAAATGGGTGATTGAGTGTGTTTTCAGGGACAATGAATTTGCAGGGAGGTTTATTTAATAATGTATGGTTTCATTATGTGTCAAAATTTACATTCCTTTGAGGTGGGGACTGCTGATGTCGTCATTGAGGTAGCCTGGCTTCAGACCTTGAGTGATTTTTCTACAAATTACAAAACTTTGACGATGCATTTGTGAGTGATGACAAGGTGGTTACATGGCAAGGTGATTCAGCTTTATCAAAAAAATTGTGTCCTTCAAAATCCTATTGAAGACAACCCAAAGTTATGATCTTGGGTTTCTGGTAGAATTTACAAATTGTTCAGTAGTGAAGGGTAAATAAGTTGAGGTGCCAAGGGTGATAGACCATAAGTTACAAGAGGTACTCAAGGAATTTGCTTTAATTTCCAGGACACCAACTAGTCTACCAATAAGATGAAAACAAGACCATTTAATTCGAGTGAAAGAAAGTGCAGAAACTCCAAACATCCGGCCATATAGATATCCTTACTGTCAAAAAAGATATTGAAAATATAGTGAATGACATGTTGTCTGCCGACATTATCAGGCATAGTACCAGTCCTTTTTCAAGTCCTATTTTACTGGTTAAGAAAAAAGACAGAGGGTGGCGTATGTGTGTCGACCACAAAGTTCTTAATAAGTTGGTTGTCCCAGACAAGTTTCCTATACCTGTCATAGGTGAGCTGTTGGATGAGCTACAAGGTGCAGTGGTGTTTTCCAAACTTGATCTTAAGTTCGGGTATCACTAAATAAGAATGAATGAGGCTGATATTGAGAAGATAACTTTTCGTACCCATGAGGGTCACTACGAGTTTCTCGTGATGCCATTTGGGATAACAAATTTTCCTTCCACATTTCAGTCATTGATGAACGAAATTTTCAGGCCATTTTTATGACAATTCATCCTGGTTTTCTTTGATGACATACTGGTGTTCAACAATGATTATTATTCACACTTGGAACATCTACGAGTGACTTTACAGATAATGAAATAGAATCAGTTGGTGGCCAATTGAAAGAAATGATATTTTGTTCAAGACCAAGTTGAATATTTGGGGCATATAATATCGGCTAAATGGATAGCTGTCGATCCCTTCATATTGCACAACATGGCTTCATGGCCCACACCTGTTAATATCAAGTACTTGAGGGAATTCCTTTGGCTTACAGGGTATTACCATCGATTCGCCAAAGGGTATGGAAAACTTGCCGCACCATTGACCCAATCATTAAAGAAAAATGCCTTTAAATGGAATGACGAGGTTGAACAAGCTTTTATGAACTTGAAAAATACTATGATGATTGTCCATGTATTAGCATTACCAGACTTTTCGAAAGCTTTTATGGTGGAAGCGCATGCTTCAGTGCTGGGGTTGGTGCAGTCCTCATGCAAGATGGTCATCCAATAACTTTTTTAGAGTCAAACATTATCAGATTGGGCTCAAGTCAAATCACTGTATGAATGCAAATTGATGGCTATTGTACTTATAGTATAAAAATGGAGGCATTATTTGCTTGGAAGGAAATTTATCGTAAGCACGGATCAAAATAGCCTTAAATTTTTGCTAGATCAGTGAGTTGTCATTGAAGGGCAGTAAAAGTGGCTGATTGGCTATGCGTTTGAGATCAAATATCGACCCCGGTTGGAGAACAAAGGTGCATATACATTATCTAGAAAAGAGGATTATTATGATGACCAAAATGGATTAATTCATATGGAATCTACTCAATTTTCTTCATTATCTTTAGCATTTTGTCCTGTTTTGGATGAGTTACAAGATGAAGTGTATTGTGACCCTCTTCTTAGATCTATTGTGCATGCATTATTAGTGGAACCCAACTATAAGGAAAACTCGTTGTAATATTATTCATTACAAGGAGGAAATTTGATGTACAAGGGCAAGCTAATCATTTTGAAACCATCGCCAAGAATCTTTATGTTGTTAGCTGAATTTCACAATTCACCACAATGAGGTCATTCAAGTTATTTGTATACTTTCAAAAGAATTATGGATGTATTGTATCGGGAAGGTATGAGAGCATATGTGAAGAAGTATATAGCCCAATGTGAGGTTTGTCAAATGGTGAAATATTATACTTTAAGTCTTCAAGGGTTGCTCCAGCCACTTCCAATTCCTAACCTACCATAGTACGACATTTCTATGGACTTTATTAGTGGCTTACCGAGAGTTTAACAAATGGATACTGTTTTAATGGTGGTGGACAGTCACATCAAATACAATCATTTTTTGAAGTTGGAACACCCGTATACAACAAAAGAAGTGACAAATCTATTTGTAGAATAAGAGGTACGTCTTCATGGATTTCCAAGAATTATTGTTTCGGATAGAGACCGAGTGTTCATTAGTAAATTTTGGGTTGAATTGTTCAAATTTTTGGGAACAACCTTAAAAATGAGCATTTATTTTCACCCACAAATTGATGGCCAAACGGAAGTGGTGAATCATTATCTAGAAGACTACCTTCGATGCTTTGTCATTGGACAACCAAAATAATGGGTAAAGTGGATACCATGGGCCAAATATTGGCACAACAACACTTTCCATATTTCAACTGGTATGACGTCTTTTCTAGCACTGTATGGGCATGAGCCCCCCCACTTTGTTGAAATTTTTGGATGAACCATCCTTGATGGAGGAGATCAATGTGTTGTTCCAAGATCGTAATTTAATTTTGGAGGAGTTGTAGATAAATTTATCTACAGCACAGAACATGATGAGGAGACAAGTAAATAGTAAAAGGCGTTAAGTCTAGTTTGAAATTGGTGATCTCGTTTTCCTTTGACTTTAACCCTACAAATTTAAGTCTTTGGCTAAGAGACCAAATAAAAAATTAAGTCCTCAATATTATGGACCATATTCGATTATTGCTAAATATGGGGAGGTGGCTTATAAGCTTGAATTGCCAAATAGTGCTACCATACATCAGATATTTAACGTATCGCAATTAAGGACATCTTTTTCTTCCAACATACAAAGCCAACCCTTTCCTGATTAACTTAATTCAGAGTTGGCAATGTTGGTCCGTCCTATTGAAGTCTAGAACGCTGTTAAATGGTAAGTTGGAGGTGCTCATCAAATGACGAGGACTTCCATATTGCCAGAACAGTTGGGAATTAGCATAAAACATAGCAATGCATTTTCCTGCCTTTAACCTTGAGGACATGGTTAATAATTTAAGGGGAAGTATTGATAGAGTAGTGACTCAGGTGTATACCGAGAAGAAGAAGAAGAAATGATGTACTGCTTTAATCATTGACCAAGAGAATCCCCTTGAGCTATTAGACCCGCTGGATCGTGAAGTACCAGACCTGGATAATTAAATGGTGTTACTGTATGATGATTGAAGGCTTTCTTTTACCAACTATTATTATATTTGTTGATGGTGTTTTTTAGGCACTGTGATATTTAAGCAGTACGACAGGGGTAAAAGGGTAACTCCCTTCTTGATCGAGACCACTAATGCCGGCCCGACCATTCGATGTTGCATACGCCAACGGTAAGGGGCCGAGCACTTGGTGATCAGTGACCGACCACTTAAGCTCGGGTGGACATGTATTGTCAGATCGATAGCAGCATTCTCAGTTCAGAGGACCATTGTGACAAACCTCATAAAGACCGACCAGATAGCGAGATATGCTCCAGATGATAAATTATCCTATTCTTATGGGGTAAGGAGATAAGTTATCCTATTCTTATGGGATAAATGAGATAAGTTATCATATTCTTATGGGATAAGGAGATAAGTTATCATACTTTCATGGGGAAAGGTTGATGAGTCAGTATCCTAATAGGATATGGGAAGGGAATGTAGTTTTCAACTAGGAATCCTTATGGGAAAAGGAATCTGATTTATTCACTATTATAAATAGAATGTGAAAGTGTAAGTAAGTGGCATGAGCATCAATATCATTACCATGAGACTTGTAAACACAAGAAAGATCAGACAAGCATATTTCGGTAATAAAACATCATCCGTTATGTGCCCGTGGAAGTAGGTTGGATCTGATCCACCGAACCACGTTAAATCTCTTTGTCGATTGGTGTATTTATCTCTCTTTTGCCAAATTTGCTTTTGGTTCCCCCATAAACCGAACAAATTCACTATTGAGGGAGGATTGTCTCGAGAGTAATATTCCAATATTGCCCTGAGACCGAAATCAGCCGTCAACAGTTGGAAGTCTGTGGGGAGCACCAATAAAAAGCTGCTCGTATGATAAGACGATGGCAGAAGATGGAAATCACCGGTCGTCAGGGAGTTCAACAGCAGATTGGATGGAGAAGATGGAGGAAAATATGAGGAAAGATAGGGAGGAAAATCAAATCTTTCTAAAATCCATGATGGACAAACTGGAGAAGATGGAAGAGACGAATAATGAGGGGCTTGAAGCCAGAGCCAGTCGGAGAAGAGGCGAAAAAATAGAAGGCAACGGATCCAAAAAATATAAGTAAGACATCTTCTGTCTTAGGCTGACATTTGATTATGCTTGTTTGTTATGGCCCAAACAATGGTTTTGATATTTGTTTTACGGCTCGGGTCTGCTCTTGTACCGCCGAGACCGATGTTTCTTTCCGGCTCGGGTCTGCTCTTGTACCGCCGAGACCGATGTTTCTTTCCGGCTCGGGTCTGCTCTTGTACCGCCGCGACCGATGTTACTTTCCGGCTCGGGTCCGCCGAGACCGATGTCTCTTTCCGACTCGGGTTTGCTCTTGAACCGCCGAAACCGATGTTTCTTTCCGGCTCGAGACTGCTCTTGTATCGCCGAGAACGATGTCTCTTTCCGGCTCGGGTCTGCTCTTATACCATCGAGACCGATGTCTATTTCCCGCTCTGGTCTGCTCTTGTACCGCCGAGACTGATGTCTCTTTCAGGCTCGAGTATGCTTTTGTACCGCCGAGACCGATGTTTCTTTCCGGCTCGGGTCTGCTCTTGTACCGCCGAGATCGATGTTTTTCTTTCGGCACGGGGCTGGATTTCGTTCCGCCGAGGCCACTTGTTTATTCAGCTCGGGGCTGGATTTCGTTCCGCCAAGGCCACTTGGTTATTCAGCTCGGGACTGGATTACGTTCCGTCGAGGCCTTATGGTATATTCAGCTCGGGGTCGGGTTACGTCCCACCGAGTCGGCTTCTTTGGACTGGGGATGTAACATTCCCCCAGAGCCAAGTCTTTCTTTCAGCTCGGGGTCGGGTTACGTCCCACCGAGTCGGCTTCTTTAGACTGGGGATGTAACATTCCCCCAGAGCCAAGTCTTTCTTTCAACTCGGGGTCGGGTTACGTCCCACTGAGTCGGCTTCTTTGGACTGGGGATGTAACATTCCCCTTTAACCAAGTCTTTCTTTCAGCTCGGGGTCGGGTTACGTCCCATTGAGTCGGGTTCTTTGGACTGGGGATGTAACATTCCCCCAGAGCCAAGTCTTTCTTTCAGCTCGGGGCCGGGTTACGTCCCACCGAATCAGCTTCTTTGGACTGGGGATGTAACATTCCCCCAGAGCCAAGTCTTTCTTTCAGCTCGGGGTCGGGTTACATCCCACTGAGTTGGCTTCTTTGGACTGGGGATGTAACATTCCCCCAGTGCCAAGTCTTTCTTTCAGCTCGAGGTCAGGTTACGTCCCACCGAGTCGGCTTCTTTGGACTGAGGATGTAATATTCCCCCAGAGCCAAGTCTTTCTTTAGCTCGGGGTCGGGATACGTCCCACCGAGAGACTTATAATCGGCATGGGATCGGAGCATCTCCCACATGGTCGGCCCTCTATTGTTCTGTCGATGGGACATTCCCCCAGAGCCAAATGTTATTCTCAGCTCGTGGTCGGGTTATGTCCCACCGAGTCGATCGTCATCAGCATAAGGGCAAAGCATTTTCTCCACGGGCAGATATCGGGATCCTCGTTGACTGAGCACATGAAGGTAGCAGGAAGGACCAGATTTGCAGCCAAGGCATTTTTCTCTGCGGTTCCATGAGTGACCACCGACGGATTCATCCGCACACCATCTTTTTTTATAGTTCCCGGCATCAACTCGCAAACTCGTTGTTACCGAGAACTAGGGGATAGATGTTGATGGTGTTTTTTAAGCATTATGATATTTAAGCAGTACGGCAGGGGTAAAAAGGTAACTCCCTTCTTGATCGAGACCACTAATTTCGACCCGACCATTCGATGTTGCATACGCCAACGGTAAGGGGTCGAGAACTTGGTGATCAGTGACCGACCACTTAAGCTCGGGTGGACAAGTATTGTCAGATCGATAGCAGCATTCTCAATTCAGAGGACCATTGTGACCGACCTCATAAAGATCGACCAGATAGCGAGATATGCTACAAATGATAAGTTATCATATTCTTATAGGATAAAGAGATAAGTTATCCTATTCTTATGGGGTAATGAGATAAGTTATCATATTCTTATGGGGTAAGGAGATAAGTTATCCTACTTTCATGGGGAAAGGTTGATGAGTCAGTATCCTAATAGGATATGAGAAGTGAATGTAGTTTTCAACTACGAATCCTTATGGGAAAAGGAATCTGGTTTCTTCACTATTATAAATAGAAGGGGAAAGTGTAAGTAAGTGGCATGAAGAGATCAGCATCAATATCAAAATCAATATCATTATCATCAGACTTGTAAACACAAGAGAGATCAGAGAAGCATATCTCAGTAATAAAAGTATCATTCGTTTTGTGCCCGTGGACGTAGGTGGGATCTGATCCGCCGAACCACGTTAAAACTCCTTGTTGATTGGTGCATTTATCTGTCTTTTGCTAAATTTGCTTTTAGTTCCCCCCATAACCAAACAAATTCACTATTGAGGGAGGGTTGTTCTAGGGGTAATATTCTCATATTGCCCTTAGACCGAAATTAGCCGTCAACAGTTGGCGTCGTCTATGGGAAGCTCCAACAAAAAGCAGCTCGCGTGGTAAGACGATGGCAGAAGATGGAAATCACCGGTCGTCAGGGAGTTCAACAGCAGATTGGATGGAGAAGATGGACGAAAATATGAGGAAAGATAGGGAGGAAAATCAAATCCTTCTAAAATCCATGATGGACAAACTGGAGAGGATGGAAAAGACGAATAATGATGGGCTTGAAGCTGGAGCCAGTCGGAGAAGAGGCGGAAAAGCGGAAGGCAACGGATCCCAAAAATGTGAGTAAGACCTCTTCTGTTTTAGGCTGACATTTGATTATGCTTGTTTGTTATGGCCCACACAATGGTTTTGATATTTGTTTTACAGCTCAGGTCTGCTCTTGTACCGCCGAGTCCGTTTTGTTGATATATGTTTCTTTCCGGCTCGGGTCTGCTCTTGTACCGCCGAGACCGATGTTTCTTTCTGGCTCGGGTCTGCTCTAGTACCGTCGAGACCGATGTTTCTTTCCGGCTCGGGTCTGTTCTTGTACCGCCGAGACCGATTCTTCTTTCCGGCTCGGGTCTGCTCTTGTACCGCCGAGACCGATGTCTATTTCCGGCTTGGGTCTGCTCTTGTACCGCCGAGACCGATGTCTCTTTCCGGCTCAGGTCTGCTCTTGTACCGCCGAGACCGATGTTTCTTTCCGGCTCGGGTCTGCTCTTGTACCGCCGAGACAGATGTTTCCTTTCGGCTCGGGGCTGGATTTCGTTCCGCCAATGCCAATTGGTTATTCAGCTCGGGGCTGGATTTCGCTCCGCCGAGGAGGCCATTATGGTTTCTCTCAGTTCGGGGTAGGGTTACGTCCCACCGAGTCTGTCTCTTTGGACTGGGGATGTAACATTCCCTCATACCCAAGTCTTTCTTTCTGCTCGTGGTCGGGTTACGTCCCACCGAGTCGGCTTCTTCGGACTGTGGATGTAACATTCCCCCAGAGCCAAGTCTGTCTTTCAGCTCGGGGTCGGGTTACGTCCCACCAAGTCGGCTTCTTTGGACTGGGATGTAACATTCCCCCAGAGCCAAGTCTTTCTTTCAGCTCAGGGTCGGGTTACGTCCCACCGAGTCGGCTTATTTGGACTAGGGATGTAACATTCCCCCAGAGCCAAGTCTTTCTTTCAGCTCGGGGTCGGGTTACATCCCACCGAGTCGCCTTCTTTGGACTGGGGATGTAACATTCCCCCAGAGCCAAGTATTTCTTTCAGCTCGGGGTCGGGTTATTTCCCACCGAGTCGGCTTCTTTGTACTGGGGATGTAATATTCCCCTTGAGCCCAATCTTTCTTCAACTCGGAGTCGGGTTACGTCCCACCGAGTCGGCTTCTTTGGACTGGGGATGTAACATTCCCCCAGAGCCAAGTCTTTCTTTCAGCTCGGGGTCGGGTTACGTCCCACCGAGTCGGCTTCTTTGGACTGGGGATGTAACATTCCCCCAGAGCCAAGTATTTCTTTCAGCTCGGGGTCGGGTTACGTCCCACCGAGTCGGCTTCTTTGGACTGGGGATGTAACATTCCCCCAGAGCCAAGTCTTTCTTTCAGCTCGGGGTCGTGTAACGTCCCACCGAGTCGGCTTCTTTGGACTGGGGATGTAACATTCCCCAGAGCCAAGTCTTTCTTTCAGCTCGGGGTCGGGTTACGTCCCACCGAGTAGGCTTCTTTGTACTGGGGATGTAATATTCCCCCGGAGCCCAGTCTTTCTTCAGCTCGGAATCGGGTTACGTCCGACCGAGTCAGCTTCTTTGGACTGAGGATGTAACATTCCCCCAGAGCCAAGTCTTTCTTTCAGCTCGGGGTCAGGTTACGTCCCACCGAGTCGGCTTATTTGGACTGGGGATGTAACATTCCCCCAGAGCCATGTCTTTCTTTCAGCTCGGGGTCGGGTTACGTCCCACCGAGTCGGCTTCTTTTGACTAAGGATGTAACATTCTCCAAGAGCCAAGTCTTTCTTTCAGCTCGAGGTCGGGTTACGTCCCACCGAGTAGGCTTCTTTGTACTGTGGATGTAATATTCCCCCGGAGCCCAGTCTTTCTTCAGCTCGGAATCGGGTTACGTCCCACCGAGTCGGCTTATTTGGACTAGGGATGTAACATTCCCCCATAGCCAAGTCTTTCTTTCAGCTCGGGGTCGTGTTACGTCCCACCGAGTCGGCTTCTTTAGACTGGGGATGTAACATCCCCCAGAGCCAAGTCTTTCTTTAAGCTCGGGGTCGGGTTACGTCCCACCGAGTCGGCTTCTTTGGACTGGGGATGTAACATTCCCCCAGAGCCAAGTCTTTCTTTCAGTTCGGGGTCGGGTTACGTCCCACCGAGTCGGCTTCTTTGGACTGGGGATGTAACATTCCCCCAGAGCCAAGTCTTTCTTTTAGCTCGGGGTCGGGTTACGTCCCACCGAGTCGGCTTCTTTGGACTGGGGATGTAAAATTCCCCCTGAGCCAAGTCTTTCTTTTAGCTCGGGGTCGGGTTACGTCCCACCGAGTCGGCTTCTTTGGACTGGGGATGTAACATTCCCCGAGAGCCAAGTCTTTCTTTTAGCTCGGGGTCGGGTTACGTCCCACCGAGTCGGCTTCTTTGGACTGGGGATGTAACATTCCCCCAGAGCCAAGTCTTTCTTATAGCTCGGGGTCGGGTTACGTCCCACCGAGTCGGCTTCTTTTGACTAAGGATGTAACATTCTCCAAGAGCCAAGTCTTTCTTTCAGCTCGAGGTCGGGTTACGTCCCACCGAGTAGGCTTCTTTGTACTGTGGATGTAATATTCCCCCGGAGCCCAGTCTTTCTTCAGCTCGGAATCGGGTTACGTCCCACCGAGTCGGCTTCTTTGGACTGAGGATGTAACATTCCCCCAGAGCCAAGTCTTTCTTTTAGCTCGGGGTCGGGTTACGTCCCACCGAGTCAGCTTCTTTGGACTGGGGATGTAACATTCCCCCAGAGCCAAGTCTTTCTTATAGCTCGGGGTCGGGTTACGTCCCACAGAGTCGGCTTCTTTGGACTGGGGATGTAACATTCCCCCTGAGCCTAGTCTTTCTTTTAGCTCGGGGTCGGGTTACGTCCCACCGAGTCGGCTTCTTTGGACTGGGGATGTAACATTCCCCCATAGCCAAGTCTTTCTTTCAGCTCGGGGTCGTGTTACGTCCCACCGAGTCGGCTTCTTTAGACTGGGGATGTAACATTCCCCCAGAGCCAAGTCTTTCTTTAAGCTCGGGGTCGGGTTACGTCCCACCGAGTCGGCTTCTTTGGACTGGGGATGTAACATTCCCCCAGAGCCAAGTCTTTCTTTCAGTTCGGGGTCGGGTTACGTCCCACCGAGTCGGCTTCTTTGGACTGGGGATGTAACATTCCCCCAGAGCCAAGTCTTTCTTTTAGCTCGGGGTCGGGTTACGTCCCACCGAGTCGGCTTCTTTGGACTGGGGATGTAAAATTCCCCCTGAGCCAAGTCTTTCTTTTAGCTCGGGGTCGGGTTACGTCCCACCGAGTCGGCTTCTTTGGACTGGGGATGTAACATTCCCCGAGAGCCAAGTCTTTCTTTTAGCTCGGGGTCGGGTTACGTCCCACCGAGTCGGCTTCTTTGGACTGGGGATGTAACATTCCCCCAGAGCCAAGTCTTTCTTATAGCTCGGGGTCGGGTTACGTCCCACAGAGTCGGCTTCTTTGGACTGGGGATGTAACATTCCCCATGAGCCAAGTCTTTCTTTTAGCTCGGGGTCGGGTTACGTCCCACCGAGTCGGCTTCTTTGGACTGGGGATGTAACATTCCCCCAGAGCCAAATGTTCTTCTCTGCTCGGGGTCGGGTTACGTCCCACCGAGTCGATCGTCATCAGCATAAGGGCAAAGCATTTTCTCCACGGGTAGATATCGGGATCCTCGTTGACTAACATATGAAGGTGACAGGAAGGACCAGATTTGCAGCCAAGGCATTTTTCTCTGCGCTTCCTGGAGTGACCACCGACGGATTCATCAGCACACCATCTTTTTTTATAGTTCCCGGCATCAACTCGCAAACTCGTTGTTACCGAGAACTAGGGGATAAATGTTGATAGTGTTTTTTAAGCAATATGATATTTAAGCAGTACGGCAGGGGTAAAAGGGTAACTCCCTTCTTGATCGAGACCACTAATGCCGGCCCGACCATTCGATGTTGCATACGCCAACGGTAAGGGGCCGAGCACTTGGTGATCAGTGACCGACCACTTGGTGATCAGTGACCGACCACTTAAGCTCGGGTGGACATGTATTGTCAGATCAACAGCAGCATTCTCAGTTCAGAGGACCATTGTGACCGACCTCATAAAGACCGACCAGATAGCGAGATATGCTCCAGATGATAAGTTATCCTATTCTTATGGGGTAAGGAGATAAGTTATCCCATTCTTATGGGATAAATGAGATAAGTTATCATATTCTTATGGGATAAGGAGATAAGTTATGATACTTTCATGGGGAAAGGTTGATGAGTCAGTATCCTAATAGGATATGGGAAGTGAATGTAGTTTTCAACTAGGAATCCTTATGGGAAAATGAATCTGATTTCTTCACTATTATAAATAGAATGTGAAAGTGTAAGTAAGTGGCATGAGCATCAATATCATTACCATGAGACTTGTAAACACAAGAAAGATCAGAGAAACATATTTCAGTAATAAAACATCGTCCGTTCTGTGCCCGTGGATGTAGGCTGGATCTGATCCGCCGAACCACGTTAAATCTCTTTGTCGATTGGTGTATTTATCTCTCTTTTGCCAAATTTGCTTTCGGTTCCCCATAAACCGAACAAATTCACTATTGAGGGAGGATTGTCTCGGGAGTAATATTCCAATATTGCCCTGAGTCCAAAATCAGCCGTCAACAATATTATTTCTGCAAGTGTCATTTTGTTATTAGTCTAGTTGTTAATTTGTTATTTCTTATATTCTCATTTTTTTTTTTTATGTAAGGGAGCACCCCATGCGAGGGGAGTAGAGTAGAATTTGGGAGTGAAAGAGAGAGGAGTGACCAAGCGACTAGAGCAGATAAGAGACATTGCTATTTTCTTTTTATTTTGAAACTCTTATTATCAATCTAATTTCATCGGAATCCATACAAATTTGTTATTTTATTGCTACAACTTGATGTTCTATTATAATCTCTCATTTATTTGGAGAAGCCTACAAACAAGTCCAAGGATTGGAATTTATTTGGTCCATATCTATCTCATCTAAAATAAAAGTGTTCATGTGGAGAGCCCTCACAAATGTTCTACCAACTGCTATCTGGTTGTATTCAAAGAAAGCCCTTGACGTGCGTATTTTCCAAAGGTGTTGCCATGAACCTGAAGACGTATATCATGCCCTGATGACTTGTAAACGAGTGGCTAAAATCTGAAAGCAATCACACTTTACAAGTTTGGTCATGAAGGACAGCAGAACAAGCTTCTAGAATGTACTCTATAATGCCACAGACTCGCTCTCAAGATCAGAGTTTGAACAGTTTGTTGTACTACTGTGGTCAATCTGGAATGCTCATAATGAATCCATCTTTGAAATTCAAAAGGCAGACACTCTAAAAGTCCTTGTGAAGGCAGAAACGCTGTTTGATTCTTTTCAAAGAATCAGCTACAAAGCTGAGATAGAAGAGTTTCCCACAAAAGGTGCAACCCTGAATCATGGACCCCCCTCCCAAAAGTTGGTTTAAACTCAATGTGGATGCTGCAACAAATTCAACAATTGGAAGAGTAGGTTTAAGTGCTATTATCCGAAATAACAAGGGCGAGATTATGGCGGAAGCTGTTCACAATGTGATAATTAATGGGGATATGGAGCTTGCGGAAGCGGAGGCCATGAAATTTGGGATAGAAGTGCCAACTGACATGGGACTAAGACCTTTATAGGTGGAATCTAATTTCAAAAAATATGGTCAGAATGGCGACAGGTAAGGATATAAGCCTGAATGATATTTCTTGGGTGAATTATGAAATTCAAGAATTGACTCATGTAAAAGCCTTATTTAAAATCAATCATGTATTGAGAATTTTTAATTTAAAATCCTAAAGGTTATAGCTAAGTTCGCTATTAGCAATCCGAGCACTAGAATTTGGCTAGAGGATATACCATTGTTGGGATATATGTCATAGAGCATCATGTAATGTAAATGGTATTATATTTTATGAAATAAGAAGATGCATTATTCATTTATCAAAGTGTTTGTTTAATATCGCATATTATATATTATCATGTTTACCCTAGATTACTCATGTGTCTTCAGACTTAGTGTATGGGTGTTATACACAAGAGGATTTAAGTGTGAAGTTAGTAATCTAAAATAGTCCATAGAGAGCAAATAAAGTGGGTACTTTGTTTGTGGTTTATCTATAGCTGCGGTCCATTCTATAATTGTATGGCGACCTTGATCTGGGATCGTCCATGTGGAGACATGAGAATGAAGGCACCTTGTATGATGTGATCATATAGGACTGGACCCAGATAGAAATGAGTTTCTTATTATTTCCGTTAAATAAAGAAATTCATTCTGATCTACCAGATGGTCATATATGGATTGATCCTAATCCTGAGTGTACTATGAACTCCTGCATGTCAGGCTATGTCATTTGATTTACAAAGGTAAGGTTAGTGTAGCAATCCCGACCAATAGCTACATACTTTGGGTACATGGTTTGGTGTGTAGCTGGGGACGTTTTATATAGATATAGAGTTCACCCCTTCTTGCGAGAAGTAGAGGATTATCTTTCTTAAGGGTTGATTCGGTACTTGAACGGTTATAGCGCTCAAGTCTTTATATTACGAATAGAAAGATTAACATTCATAATGGTTATGAATAAATCATTCATTAAAGAATCAATGGTACTTAAGGTAAAAATAATTAGAGGGGTATAATAGACATTATGACCCGGCTTTAATTAGAGATACTCGTGAAAGGTCTAATCCTTATGTAATGACTATATTGATGGACACCGACGTGGTTCGACTTAATTTATCTATCTGCGGCAATGAGAGTGCAACTTCAGGTTTTAGTGGAATAACTCGGAGTTAATAATTCAGAATATTTAATTAAGAGCTTAATTAATATTTCGAGATTATTGGAGCTCAGAACCGTAGGTCCATTTGGTCCCCTTATTAGCTCGATATACTGTAGCAGATTAAATATAATTGGAAAGTCCAATTATATACTCACATATGAAAATATTATTAATATGATTAATAATATTATTTTTTCCCACTTGAAACTATATATTAAAATTTAATATATGGTTTTAATAATTATATGATAATTATTAAATACAAGAAAAAAAATTATATGTGGTATAATTTAATAAGGTCAAATTTGAAATTTCCAAATTTTGGGTTTTGGAAACCCTTGGATTCATTTTGGAAGTTACATCTTTTGATATGGTGTTAACTTTTTATTTTTGTAACATATTTTATCTTTATGGAAAGTAAATACGTTGTTACAAAATTTTGAAAACAATCTTACCTTGTCCGAATTTTGCATATGTGGAAAATGGAAGGGTTTGTTTGTTTTGGAAACAAATAACCCTAGGTATAAAAAGAATTCTAATTTTCTTTTTTGCCTAAGCCTCTTATTGAAACCCTAGCCACATTTTCTTCTTCCAAAACTCTCTCAATTGTTGATAGAAACAAAAACAAAAACAAAAAGAAAATAAAAGAAAAAACTTGTGTGACTTAGAATCTCTAAAACATTTAGGGATTAGTATTGTGAGTCTAGCCCACCCTAGTTTCCGTTGGTTGCGAGATATAGCACGAAAATCCATTCGGCGTCAAATAAAATTCCATCTCCCTCTTTTTTTAGACACAAGGCAATGAGCATAGTTTTTGCTCACTGCCGCGCACAGAGTTGGTGATACAGTGCTCGGTTTGTTTTGTTTTTGATCCGGAATTTTTAGGGAACTTTAAGGGGTATTTTGGGGCTGTATTGGGACTGATTTTGGCTGAAAAATCAGACCTGAAACATAGCAGAAACTGAATCATAAAAGGGCTGAACTGTGCAGTGAATTGGGTACATTTCGGGTCCAAAACAGTCCAGTTTTTGTGTTGTTGTTCGGGGCTGGAATTTTGTTCAAAACAGAAGCAAAAATTCAGTCTTGGTGTTGGTTACACTCGGCCTTTTGGTGAGAAGGGTAGAAAATTTTTTCAAGTCCGATTCGGGTGCCTAGCGTGTTTCCGCTGCGCTAGGAAAGTGGTTCCTACAATACCAACAAAATGTACTTCCTTTTCTTTCTTGATTAATGAATGTTTATTTTCAAAAAAATATATATATATATATATATTCAATATATTTTTTTATGGAAATTTAATAATTTTTAAATTAATTTTTTAAATATAAAAAAATAAGTACGTAGGTGTATAAACTGTTGAGGTGTGCTCATAGCATCTAAGGTCTCATCATGTTTCACAACGAGATTTATGACATATCTTTATGTCTTGATTTAAAAAATATAACGAGATATAAAATATTTTGAAATTTCAAATCGAACATGACAAGACAAAATGCAAGACATGATTTTTATAAGATGAAACAATATTTTATGAAATAGGACGAGATACTTTTTTATCTAAAAAATATAGTGGGACATGACTAAAATAACTTTGATCATAATTGTATAAATACGACAGATGACAAACCCGATCGTTTTGCGAACTTGAAAGTAAGGGTGGGCAGATGTTGGTTCGATTCAGTTTTGGAGTGAAGTAAATCGAACCGAAAATCAATTGGTTCAAGAACTTAAAAACCGATCAGAACCAAATGGTTAAAACCAAACCGAATCGAATCATTTCGATTTAAGTTTTGATTCAGTTCGGTTCACAACCGAACCGAACCAATTTTTAGAAGAATTAACTCTCAAACCGATCAGTTTGGTCAGTTCGGTTCAGGATTTTTCAAACTGATCGGTTCATTGATCTGATTGACGATTTGAACCAAACCGATCATTTTAACTCAAACATAAACTGAACATAAATCAAAAAATCGAATCGAACTAATATTTTTAGTTCAATTTGGTTCAGTTCGATCGATTCGGTTCAATTTCGGTTTTTTTAGTCTACTAATGAGTGGTTAATATCCCTATATTTTTCGCCCCTTTATTTTAGTATTTGTGGGTGATATAGAGCGTTACGAGCGAATTGATGTGTTTAAGGTGCGTTTTTCAGGTCAAAATATTATCACGACTTAATGAAATTGACTAGGGATAGAAATGGAAAAAAGCAAATCGGGGAAAAATCAGAGTTAAAACACGCGTTCCAATGCGCGTAGCATGTCATGACACCCAGCATCACAAAACTTGACCAGTGAGTAATTTGATGGGTGCGTCGCGACGCTGCCCCTCGCCAAGTGTTGATTGAACGTGTTGCGACAAGGCAAATATAGTCCTAATTCGCCATGAATCCGATTTTTATCAAGGAAACACCTTATAGATCTCCTATATAAGCACAAGTTCGTCCCCAAAACCTAAAATCAATCCTCATAATATATTTTGGAGTCCCAGAGCATAGGAGAACGCCTAGAGCAAAGCAAGAACGAGTGCATCAACTTGAGTTGGAGTTTGAAGCCGAATAGTGCAAACGAGAGTTTCTTTTTTCCATTTTCTCTCTACCTTTATCTTTTATGAGTTATTTGTCTTGTATTAATGATTAGTTTATTTTAATTGAATATTATTAGTAGTCAATTCATTAAATATAGAGTTATAATGAATCTGAAGCATGTTTAATTAATTTAATTACATATTTTTATACTTTTAGGATTGTTATTGATTATTTATTATTCTCTGTGATTTGTATGCATATTTTATTTTTCTTGCCAACAATAAAATAGTCTTGGTAAATCCTTATGAACTCGGCGAATAGAATTTGGGTTAACCGTGAGAATAATAGCGTGTGATCTTATTCGTTGAATATTTTTCCCTACGAGATATAAATATACCAAAATGACATATGTATCCAATATTAGAACCTAACCTTAATGAATTCAATTTAATTTAATTAACATAAACATATAGTTAATTGATTTATTCTGAATATATTCACTTGACCATCGAAAGAGGCTTGCGAATAAAGTAATATTCTAGGTTAATAATTAATAACAACAACTCAATTGTGTACATGCTTAAGTGATATTACAACTCTAGATTCTTCAATCTATAAGGTTTTTCAATGTGTATTATTTATTATTTATTTAATTTTTAATTAAATTTGATTAATCAACAATTCTCTTTCTCAATAGTTTAATTTAAGTAAAATAAGCTGATCTTGATATTAATAAGAGAAATATTAAGTCTCTTTGGATTTGACATCCGACTTTCCGTCAGTGCACGTATCATGTTAGATATATTATATCTCTGAGGACTCACCCTACCTGAAACCATTATTAGCATTTCACCAGTCACTGTATGTGTCAGCAGTGGGCACTAACCTTGATGTTTTTTTCCAGGTTTGCCCTTTAACTGTTGTTTTAGCTTTCCTCTGTAGACTGTCAAATCGCTCTATTACTCACTAATTACGAGCCTGCCATTCTGTCTGCTTATCGCTCATTATTCATCAAACTTTCTTTCTGAAAATCATTTATCGCTTACTCTAAAAAAGTTATCATTGCTGTTTTAGAAATTAGGAAATAATAAATTGATAAAAATATATTATAGTATAATATTTTATTATTATATGGTTATAAAAATTTATATTTTAATATAAATTTTAAATTCCTAACTATATTCTTATAAACCTTACATTTTAATATATGTTAAAATTTCGCATGGCTGAAAATAAAAAAATAATTAAAACTCATATATCAAGATTATCTAAAATAATTCATTTATGATAAAAAAAATACTAAACAATCTAAGAGTTTTTAGTTAAGACAATATGAATTGACATCGTTTTGATACAAATATAGAAATTTATACCTTATTTAATAAAATATAAGAAATTATGGATACTGGTGTTATTATTTTGGAAATAATTCATTAGAATTGAAGCATATTCTCACTCTTTTTCATCATTTTTAATAGAAATTTTTTCTTTTTCACACAAAATATGGTGATTTTTGGAAAATCGAAAATTAGAAATCAACTGATTAATCGATCAAAATTATCAAATTGATTTAAAACTGTCAAAACCAACCGAATCGAATTACACAAGTAATGATCTCGGATTAAACCCCGAATAAACTACATAAATCGAAATAGCTAGCCATGTCAAAATTTTACCATTTGAAAACCAACAGTGCATTAATTGCAACAAGAAGAACCCTATTATATAATAAGGAAATTATCAATTTTCCACTCAAAGATTGTCCAAAGTGTAGTTAAACTCTAAATTTTTTGAAATATTTAGTTTTCTACCCGAGTTAAAAATGTTCATTTTTTCATACAGATGTTATCAGTGTTAAATTTTTGCTGATATTAGAATGATATTTTGGTCATTTGATAATATCTTAGTAACAAAGTAAACATTTTTTTGAGTTTTATATAAAAACAAAATGTACAATTTTTGAAATTCAGGTAGAAAAACAAACACTTAAAATATGTTGATAAATTTCAATTAAAGAAATCATGAATTTTCAATAGGAAAAATTGGAAATTGGTTTCCATCGGTCATTTTAGGATGAAGATTAATGTCTCAAATAGCTATATGTAAGGATGATAATTATATCAGAGAATATTCAGATTGAAAAAATCTATATATGTATTAATAAAAAAAAAATAACATCCTGATCCGAAATCTGAAAACAAATTAAAAAATAATTATTATTTTTTAATTATATTTTTAGATTTAGATTAACTTATTTTGAATAAATTGTGAATTGTAAATGTTGTTTGGGATGTTAAATTGGTATTGTTTAATTATGTATGTTGTTTTATTTTATTTTGGATGTTAAACTGATATTATTTAATTATGATGTTGTTTTATTTTATTTTGGATATTTAAAAATTAATTCACTTTAAAATAAAATAAAATTAAAAATCTAGATTTTTTTTAAAGATTTGGATATCCTAAAATATGCACATATAATACCCTCATCAAAATTCACAAAATGTAATATGGATCCATGCACATCCTGTCTGTATTTTGCCATCCAAAGCTATATTTGTTTTTTGTCATTCTCTAAATAGTACTTTAGTCAAGTGAATCCAGATCTAAATCCGTCCAGATCTTAGAAATTTAAATCTCGATTACTATTTTTTATTAATTTGAATTTTTTTTGGGGGGTATAATTGTGATTTATACATATAGTCTTTGTAAACATTAATCTTCATTTCGAAATGATCGATGAAGACTAATTTTCAAATTTTTTTAAAAAGAAAATTATCATTAATCCACCTGATAACTGTTTGCCACAAAAATTTTAAAATCGTTCCATTTTCCACCTAAAGTTTCAAATGTATTCACTTTTTCATTTTTATTAGATGGAAAACACATAATTTTCTGTAAATTAAATGGATAATATGTACATTTTTCTACTTTAATAGGTGAAAAAGTGAACAATTTTCAAATTATAGGCGAGAAAGAGAATGAATTTAGAGTTTCATTACAAACATTTAAAAATTCACAATTTCTTCACTTGAAATTTATCAATATTTTTAAAGTGTGATATTTTCCACTCAAAGTTTAAAAAGTGTTCATTTTTCTACCCAAAGTTTAAAGAATTTGTATTTTTTCACATGAAGTTCAAAAAGTATTTATTTTTCACTAAAATATTATTAAATGATCAAAAATACCCCGACGTCAGTAAAATTCCAACACTGTTAAGTAAAACTCCAACACAGTTAATGTCCGGTGGAAAAATGAATACATATATATATATTATTGTAAATTCTCTAATATATTGTGTATAAGTAGGAGAGACATGTCCCTTTAAGTAGTGGCTTATGGGAAAGACACAATGATGTAGGGACATGTCCTCTAAATTAGAAAGGTGTATCTCTAGACTTTCTTAGGCTTTAGGAAAGGGTATAACCCTTAGGAGGGTTACACGCTAAGCCAAGGAGTGCCCTAATGGCAACCTTCCATGTCTATATAAAGGGGGGGTCTTTGATTCATTTTAAGGCATCCAAAAATATTCTTATTTCATACATTGTCTAGAGAGTCAAGAGAGAGTTTCCTCCATTTTTCCTTGTTCAAGTTCTTGTGAAAGGAGTGCCCCTTTAACAAGAAGTCCAAGTAATCATGGGAGACCGTTAGCCACAAGACATACGTAGAGCACCGAGGCGGGGCTAATAAGTTCTTAAGAACATATGCAACCCGACTTGGTTTAAGAATTAACATCTTCTACAACACATTTTTCAGGTTTTTCTAAGTTTCCATTGATTGCATATTTAATTTTATTAGTTTACTTGAATTATCCATGTTAAGAGATGAATTACAACACATCTTACAAACAATCTTAAGAACTTATCATAATCTTTATGCTGTAAAATAATTTTTTCCCATGATTTACACATACATATTGTTGACGGCTGATTTTGGTCTCTGGGCAATATGAGAATATTACTCCCGAGACAATCCTCCCTCAATAGTAAATTTGTTTGGTTATTGGGAACCAAAAGCAAACTTAGCAAAAGACAGATAAATATGCCAATCGACAAAGAGATTTAACGTGGTTCGGCGGATCTTGGTCCGACCTACGTCCACGGGCACAAAAAGGATGATACTTTTATTACTCAAACACGCTTCTCTGCTATACTTCTTCTTTTTTACAAGTCTGATGGTAATGATTCTGATGCCAACTCTCCATCCTCTCAACTTGTTCCTATTATGCACACTCTACCCTTCTATTTATAATAGTGAAGAAATCAGATTCCTTCTCCTACAAGAATTTCCTAGTTGAAATACTTTCATTTTCCCATAAAGATTCCTAGTCAAAACTATTCTCTTTTCCCATAAGGATTCCTAATCAAAACTACATTTACTTTCTTTATCCTACTAGGACTCTGACTCACCAATTTTCCCCATGAAAGTAGGATAACTTGTCATCTTATCCGCAAGAATAGGGTGTCATCTTCCGGAGCACGCCTCGCCATATGCTCGGTCTTCATGAGGTCGGTCATAATGGTCTTTTGAACTGAGAATGCCGCTGTCGATCTTTTAATTGCCCGGTCATCTGAACCCAAGTGGTCGGGTTACCGCTCATAAGTGCTCAGCCTCAAACTCATGTGGTCGGGTCGGTATTAGTGGTCTCGATCGAGAAAGGAATTACATTCTTACCCTCTGTCGTGCTGCTTAAATATCATAGTGCTTAAAAACACCATCAACATATATCCCCTAGTTCTCGGTAAAAACGAGTTTGCAAGTTGATGCCGGGAACTATAAAAAAAGATGGTGCTGATGAATCCGTCGGTGGTCACTCCATGAACAGCAGAGAAAAATGCCTTGGCTGTAAATCTGGTCATTCCTGCCACCTTCATGTGCTCAGTTAACGAGGATCCTGATATCTACCCGTGGAGAAAATGTTTTGCCCTTATGCTGATGACGATCGACTCGGTGAGACGTAACCCGATCCCGAGCTGAGAAGAGCATTTGGCTCTGGGGGAATGTCCCATCCCCAGACCAATAGAGGGCTGATCATGGGGGAGATGCTCCGATCCCATGCCGATGATAAGTCTCTCGGTGGGACGTATCCCGACCCCGAGCTGAAGAAAGACTTGGCTCTGGGGGAATATTACATCCCCAGTCCAAAGAAGCCGACTCGGTGGGACGTAACCCGACCCCGAGCTAAAAGAAATACTTGGCTCTGGGGGAATGTTACATCCCTAGTCCAAAGAAGCCGACTCGGTGGGACGTAACCCGACCCCGAGCTGAAAGAACATTTGGCTCTGGGGGAATGTCACCTCCCCAGACCAATAGAGCTGACTCGGTGGGACGTAACCCGACCCCGAGCTGAAAGAACATTTGGCTCTGGGGGAATGTCACCTCCCCAGACCAATAGAGCCGACTCGGTGGGACGTAACCCGACCCCGAGCTAAAAGAAAGACTTGGCTCTAGGGGAATGTTACATCCCCAGTCTAAAGAAGCCGACTCGGTGGGACGTAACCCGACCCCGAGCTAAAAGAAAGACTTGGATCTGGGGGAATGTTACATCCCCAGTCCAAAGAAGCCGACTCGGTGGGACGTAACCCGACCCCGAGCTAAAAGAAAGACTTGGATCTGGGGGAATGTTACATCCTCAGTCCAAAGAAGCTGACTCGGTGGGACTTAACCCGACCCCGAGCTGAAAGAAAGACTTGGCTCTGGGGGAATGTTACATCCACAGTCCAAAGAAGCCGACTCGGTGGGACGTAACCCGACCCCGAGCTAAAAGAAACACTTGGCTCTAGAGGAATGTTACATCCCCAGTCCAAATGAGCCGACTCGGTGTGACGTAACCCGACCCCGAGCTGAAACAAACATCGATCTCGGCGGTACAAGAGCAGACCCGAGCCGGAAAGAAACATCGGTCTCAGCGGTACAAGAGCAGACCCGAGCCGGAAAGAAACATCGGTCTCAGTGGTACAAGAGTAGACCCGAGCCGGAAAGAAACATCAGTATCGGCGGTACAAGAGCAGACCCGAGCCGGAAAGAAACATCGGTCTCGGCGGTACAAGAGCAGACCCGACCCGGAAGGAAACATCGGTCTCGACGGTACAAGAGCAGACCCGAGCCGGAAAGAAACATCGGTCTCGGCGGTACAAGAGCATACCCGAGCCGGAAAGAAACATCGGTCTCTGCGGTACAAGAGCAGACCCGAGCCGTAAAACAAATATCAAAACCATTGTGTGGGCCATAACAAACAAGCATAATCAAATGTCAACCTAAGACAGAAGAGGTCTTACTCACCTTTTTGGGATCTGTTGCCTTTCTTGCAACTCTACAAGGGTCACTACAAGCAAGACTCTTCTTAATACATCTTCTCTGCATCTCAGCATTCCACGCATCCGACCGGATGACTTCCGCTATCAACTTGGTCGACCTCAAAAACCGAATGATCTATGTACACACTGAGATAGCCTTCTTTCACCAAGTCTTCCACCTGCTCCCACAGGTCTCTGCACCCATTCGTGGCATGTCCCCTTACATTATGGTAAATACAGTATGCCCTACTATTTCCCTCCTCAATCGGGAACCTCCTCAAATTAGGCTCGGCCAACAGACCTTTATCCTGGATTTCCCGAACTATCTGGTGAAATCCCTGACGATCGGTGATTTCCATCTTCTGCCATCGTCTTACTACGCGAGCTGCTTTTTGTTGAGTTCCCCACAGACGGCGCCAACTGTTGACGGCTGATTTTGGTCTCAGGGCAATATGAGAATATTACTCCCGATACAATCCTCCCTCAATAGTGAATTTGTTTCGTTATGGGGGACCAAAAGCAAACTTAGCAAAAGACAGATAAATATGCCAATCGACAAAGAGATTTAACGTGGTTCGGCGGATCTTGGTCCGACCTACGTCCACGGGCACAAAAAGGATGATACTTTTATTACTCAAACACGCTTCTCTGCTCTGCTTCTTCTTTTTTACAAGTCTGATGGTAATGATTCTGATGCCAACTCTCCATCCTCTCAACTTGTTCCTCTTATGCACACTCTACCCTTCTATTTATAATAGTGAAGAAATCAAATGCTTTCTCCTACAAGAATTTCCTAGTTGAAATACTTTCATTTTCCCATAAAGATTCATAGTCAAAACTATTTCATTTTCCCATAAGGATTCCTAATCAAAACTACCTTTACTTTCTTTATCCTATTAGGACTCTGACTCACCAGTTTTCCCCATGAAAGTAGGATAACTTGTCATCTTATCCGCAAGAATATGGTGTCATCTTCCGGAGCACGCCTCACCATATGCTCGGTCTTCATGAGGTCGGTCATAATGGTCATTTGAACTGAGAATGCCGCTGTCGATCTTTTAATTGCCCGGTCATCTGAACCCAAGTGGTCGGGTTACCGCTCATAAGTGCTCAGCCTCAAACTCATGTGGTCGGGTCGGTATTAGTGGTCTCGATCGAGAAAGGAATTACATTTTTACCCTCTGTCGTGCTGCTTAAATATCATAGTGCTTAAAAACACGATCAACACATATCTCAGTAATATGCAATCTGGAAAAAAAAATGTTGACTGGCGCAAAATCAATTTGCATGGAAATTCAATTTGCATGCAAATCAATCAGCGCAAGAAAAATCTTGTGAGCATGTAGAGGCTTTATGTAATACAGAGGCTTTACACACGGCTCCTCACATGGTTTTTTTTTTTTTTTTTTTTGGATTTAGTAATTATTTGAATGGGGCAATTTCCAATTTGACGAAAAAAATAATGATGATGATGTTAATAATTAAAAATAATAATAATTGACGCACCTTTCTGGACAAGTTGTCTCCATTAATTTTTTTCCTTTCATAATGCACTTGTTTACCAACATAGGTGTCAATTTATATGTATACATGCTTTGAATGAAAAGAAAACATGATGTATTGATTAAATTATCAATTCAATTTACTATATTGAATTGTGCATATATCACGAGCGAGTATCGTATTAGTACATAAAAATTATGTTAAGTATTATAACATTCAACACATATGATTTTAGGATTTATTAATTATTTAATTAACTTAGGAAAATCATATAATGAATTTATAAACTTGGTTATTATAAATTTAAGTTAATTAAAATATTTTCCATTATCACATATTAACGTAATAATTTATATGTGATAAAAGTTAATATTAGTATTTTGAAATAATAACCTAGACTTAGATTTATCTATAAATAGACTTAGATTTATCTATATTATAGTATAATATACATGTTATATAATATGCAATTAGCATTATAGAATAAATGTAATTATATTAGCTTAGTAAAATCATATACTGAATTTTATAAACTTGGTAGTATAGATTTAAGTTAATATTAGGATATTCAATTATTACAAGCATACACCTAGGTTTATTGTGATAAAGTTGAAAGTTGAAAGTTGAAAGTTAATTATTAATTGTTTGTTGCATACTTGGTTGAGAATTAAAAACGTAGTAATACACAAGTAATTCCATCCAAACTTGATTGAATTTTACATTTATATCTGTAATATTATTGTACTTGTAAATTGAAGTGTAACACTAAGATTGAACGTTTAAGATATTCTATTGAGAAAATGTTTAAGGAAATTCTGTCAACAAGGCGATAAGAGCCTAAGTGGGCAGAGATTTAAGTGGTTACATCGGACCCCCCTCGTCCTCTGGGAATTTTCCTTTATTCACTTATCATAAGAAATCTTAGTCATAAATTCAAGGATTTGTGTTATTTGGTACTATTATCCAATATAACAACGAGTAGATTCTTAGTGTATCACTTGAACAATATCATACGGTTGATCGCTGTGAAATTTATCTTTTGTAGACTTATTGAATACTGTTGGTTTTTTCAGTTATATATGACCAGTGGAAATATCAAAGTATCGGTCGCTCATGGAGAGAAACCGGATAAGTTTGGTGGAGCAAATTTCAAACAGTGGCAGCAAAATATTGTTCTACCTGACAACACTGCAGTTGGCTTAGTATCTCAAAGATCCTCCGGGTCTTGTGGAGGGAGAAACGGAAATAACCAAGCAACTGCGAGATGAGACATGGTCGCCGAACGACTTCTTCTGCAAAAACTATCTCTTAGAAGGGCTTGACAATACCCTGTACAATGTGTACCAAGGCATGACTTATATGAGAAGATTCTCCGGGAATCTCTTGAGAAAAAAATACAAAACAGATGATGTCGGACAAAAGAAATTTATCGTGGGTAGATTCCTGGACTACAAAATGGTAGATTCAAAAACGGTAATGTCTCAGTTGGGTGAACTACAATTGATCATTCATGAAATATTGGATGAAGAAATGAAACTTTGCGAGACGTTTCAAGTTGCCACAATCATTAAAAAGTTGCCACCATCATGGAAGGATTTCAGGAGCTATCTGAAACACAAAAAGAAGCAGATGAGTATTGAAGATCTTGGAGTTCAATTGAGGATCGAAGAGGACAACAGGAAGTCTGAGAAGGCTAGCTACAAGACTATGGAGTCTAAGTCCAACATCGTCGAGGGTGGAAAATGTAGCAAAAAGAGAAGGAACAATGTAGCTGATTCTTCCCAAGCAAATAAGAAGTTCAAGGGGAAGTGCTACATATATGGTAAAAGCGGTCACATGGTAAAGGACTGCAGAAACAAGAAGTCTCAAGACAAGGGCAAGAAAAAGAAAAATGAGGCTAATGTCACTGAGGATGAGCAACTAACTGATGAGATCTCAGAGATGAACCTCTCAGCAGTTGTTACTGAAGACGATTTGGTTGGAAACCTGAAAGAATGGTAGATAGACACTGGGGCTACTCGTCATATCTGTGCAGATAACAAAATGTTTTCCTCATATCAAAAGGTCGATGGTGGCGATCATCTGACTATGGGAAACTCTTCGACCTCCAAAGTGGTTGGACAAGACACAGTAGTTCTGAAGATGACATATGAGAATAAGCTTACATTGAAGAATATTTTGCATGTTCCTGATATTCGAAAGAACTTGATTTTGGGCTCACTCCTTAGAAATAATGGTTTTAAGCTTGTATTTATTTCCGACAAGTTTGTACTGTCTAAAAATGATGTTTATGTTGGAAAAAGATACTTCACTGAGGGCATTTTCAAATTTAATATAATAATTATCAATCGACACAGTGCTAATAATAAAGCTACATCTTCCACTTATATTATTGAGTCACAGAATGTAAGGCATGGTAGGTTGGGGCATGTTAATTATGATACCATGCGTAAATTAATAAACATGGATCTTATACCCAAATTTACAATAAATAGCCAACATAAATGTGAAACATGTGTTGAAGCAAAAATGAATAGAGTTTCATTTCACTCCATAGAACGAGAACCCTTGGAACTTATACACGCCGATGTGTGTGATATGAATGTTGTGCAAACAATAGGCGGTAAAAAGTACTTTGTCACTTTTATCGATGATAGAACAAGATTCTGCTATGTGTATTTGCTAAGGAGCAAAGCTCTTAAAAATTTTATACACTATAAGAACGAAGTTGAAAATCAACTTAGCAAGAAAATCAAAAGAATCAAGAGTGATATGGGAGGTGAATATATGTCACCATTCGGTGAATAATTTTCCAATCATGGAATTATTCATGAAACTACTGCTCCTTATTCACCTCAACAAAATGGGATTATGGAACGTAAAAATCGACCGTTGAAGGAAATGATGAATGCCATGTTTACAAGCTCTGGTTTATCCCAGAACTTGTGGGGGAAGCCTTGTTTTCCGCCAACTACGTTCTGAACAAGCTACCTCACAAAAGATTGGACAAGATACCGTATGATTTATGGAAAGGTCACACACCTTCCTATAAATATCTGAAAGTGTGGGGGTGTCTCGCCAAAGTCATGGTTCCTAAACCTAATAAGATGATAATATGACCAAAAACTGTTGACTGTATATTCATTGGATATGCTCATAACAGTAGAGCGTATCGATTCTTGGTACACAAGTCTGAAATTCCTGACATCAATCCAAATATGATAATTGAGTCAAGGAATGTGACGTTCTTTGAAGAGACATTTCCTTGTAAAGAAAAACAAAGAATAAAGTCTCTCAAAAGAAGCATTGATATTGGTACAAGCAGTGATCAAGTTATCCAGGAATCAGATAAACATGAAATTGTTGAGGAAAATGAACGTAGACGTAGCAAAAGAGCAAGAATGTCTAAGTCATTTGGACCTGATTTTCTGACGTAGCTGTTAGAAAATGAGCCTCAAAACTATAAAGAAGCAATGTCTTTTTCAGAGGCACCTTTGTGGAAAGAGGCTATCAATACTGAGATTGATTCTATCCTTCAAAACCATACTTGAGAGTTGGTTGATCTTCCTCCAGGTTGTAAGCCAATAGGCTACAAATGGATTTTCAAATGGAAGATGAAACCAGATGGATCAATAGATAAATACAAGGCAAGACTTGTCATAAAAGGTTGTAGATAAAAAGAAGGCCTTGATTACTTTAATACATATTCACCAGTGACCCGTATCACTTCAATAAGGATGGTCATAGCTATAACAGCTATATTTGGTCTTGAAATACATCAAATGGATGTAAAAATGACATTCTTAAATGGTGAATTAGATAAAGAAATTTACATGAAACAACCAGAAGGTTTCAATGTTTCTGGATAATAACACAAGATGTGCAAATTTGTAAAATCCTTATACGGATTAAAACAAGTATATAAACAATGGCATGAAAAATTTGACAAAGAGATGTTGTCAAGTGGGTTCAAAATCAATAAGTGTGATAAGTGTGTATATACTAAATCAACTCAAAAAAAATATGTCATTGTGTGTCTCTACGTAGATGATATGCTGATAATTGGTAGTAATAATGAGATGATTCAGTCTACCAAGAGAATTTTAACCAGCAAATTTGATATGAAAGATTTATGAGTAGCTGATGTGATCTTAGAAATTAAGATTTCTAAAACATCAGAGGGGTATATATTATCTCAGGCTTATTATGTTGAGAAGATACTTGAGAAATATAATAAAAGAGATCTAAATGTGGATAGAACTTTTGTGGACCGAACACTTCACTTATCAAAAAATATTGGCTCAAGCGTATATCAGTTAGAGTATTAGAGAATCATCGGAAGTCTGATGTATCTCACGAATTGCATACGACCAGATATCACTCAAGCTGTAAACAGACTTAGTAGATATACGAGTAATTGAGGACATAACCACTGGAAAGCCATAGTAAGAGTTTTGAGGTATTTAAGAGAAACTTCAAAATATGGTCTACAATATACGAGATATCTTGTTGTTCTTGAGGGATACAACGATGCCAACTAGATATCTGATACAGTTGATTCTAAATCCACGAGTGGATTTGTTTCACATTTGGTTGTTCAGCCGTGTCATGGAAATCCTCGAGGTAAACATGCATTGTCAGGTCTACTATGGAATCCGAGTTCATAGCATTAGACAAAACAGCGAAAGAAGCGGAATTACTTTAGAATTTCCTGGAGGATATTCCAAATTGGTCCAAAACCAGTGCCATCTATAAGCATACATTTTGATAGTCAATCGACTATTGGAAGAACCCAAAATATAATGTATAATGGTAAGTCTCGACACATACGTCGCAGATATAATACCATACAACAACTGCTATCAAGTGGCATAATTTCGATAGATTATGTCAAATCAAAGGAAAACCTAGCGGATCCACTTACTAAAGGTTTACCTAGAGAGCAAGTTGAGAAGTCATCGAGGGGAATGGTCTTGAAGCCTATAAATTAAGAATTGTCACTGTGGAAACCCAACCTAGCTGACTGGAGATCCCAAGATCTAGGTTCAGGGACAACTGAAACTTTGTGCAATTCGAAACAACACTGTAGAGTTTTATACTCTTTCCCATTCATGTAATGACGTAGAGTGTTGTCTGTCAAGGTTAAGATAAACTAAGGCTTTTAATGATCACTATATTAGGAGAATAGTCTTAATGGGGGTAAAGACAAATTACCTCTTTATAGTAGATCACCTATTTCAAGTAAGAAGTGGGGTCGCTTCCATGGGAATTTTAAAGGCTGAATTCCCTAAAGTACTTGATAATTCCAAAACCAATGTTCATGGCCGAAATGAACACAACTGTGGAACGGGAAATGGTCAAAGTGAAGCTATGTGCTGGCAATTGTCTTGGTTTACACCAACAGCAGAACAATTCAATGCTATTGGTCACTGGATCACTAAGTAAATCAGATTGTCATTAACTAGGAAAAGTTCGAGGCAAAAGCTATCTATTTCAATGCAGCTTTATTTCACGGAAACTCTCTCAAGTGTCTGCATTAATATTAGAGAATTGTGGGGGATCGTTATAAATTCTCTAATATATAGTGTATAAGTAGGAGATACATGTTCCTTTAAGTAGTGGCTTATGGGAAATTCACAATGATGTAGGGATATGTCCTCTAAATTAGAAATGTGCATCTCTAGACCTTCTTAGACTTTAGGAAAAAGGTATAACCCTTAGAATAGTTACACCCTAAGCCAAAGGGTGCCCCAATGACACCCTTTCATATCTATATAAAGAGGGGTCTTGGATTCATTTTAAGGTATCTAAAAATATTCTTATTTCATACATTGTCTAGAGAGTCGGGAGAGAGTTTCCTCCATTTTTCCTTGTTCAAGTTCTTGTGAAATGAGTGCCCCTTAAACAAGAAGTATCCAAGTAATCCTGGGAGAACGTTAGCCATAAGACATCCGCAGAGCACCGAGGCGAGGCTAATAAGTTCTTAAGGACAGAGGCAACTAGACTTGGTTTAAGAATTAGCATCTTCTACAACAAGTTTTTCAGGTTTTTCTAAGTTTCCATTGATTGCATATTTATTTTTCTTAGTTTGCTTGAATTATGCATGTTAAGATATGAATTACAACACATCCTATAAACACACACACACACACACACACACACACACGCACGCACACACACACACACACACACATATTTGTAGAAAATTAATCGTTTCAAAAATATGACTTTGACTACCATTATTTAATCTTTAGGGTGGAAATTATATAATTTCCTTATATAAATATTTGTCATAATACCACAGACCGACAATATAGCATCCTCTTTCGGCAGCACACGATAAATTTCATGTAAAACTTATGGATTGTGTATACAAGTGAGATTTTTAATCAAATTATCCTCCACGGCCATTAAACGTGTAAAACCCTCAACCTTGCAAATAGAATAATAACATCATAAGCTCATCTCTATTTTAGTCATATTTAATGGATTAAGATTTTAATTGATTGTGTCAAAATTTAAAAATTGATTTAATTGAATTTTAACAAGTCTATATATTATTTTAATAAAAAATTAAAATAAAAAATTAATTACAAGACAAATAATGGAATAAAAATTATTTCAACTCTAAATTATATTTTACTATTATAATAATGAAAGTTGAAACCACACAACTTGGTTTTAAAAGTGAAATCAAATTTCACTAATAATCACACGTGGAAGGAAATACTAAAAGCAAGTGGCGTGCATGACTTGGATTTTACCTCATGATTCAGATTTTCCTCCATTTTTCCTTTCTTTGGTCCAACGGGAGGGAGTTTGAAAGATCTCATAGCATCAGGGAAAACAGTTACTAAGAGGTATTCGTGGCACTGATTTACTACCATAGAAAGTCCAACATGTTTGGTTACCGGTGCCCGGAAGTTGATTCGTGAGCACAAAAAGGGGCAGAGCGTATCGTGTCAGCATTCATGTGAAGCGAAGGGTAGTGACTTCCCTCATCAGTAATGGGTGGTTCGAAACCCTTAAAGCCGGTCACCGGACGGTCTCAGTCCTTCTTTCACTTGAAAAGCAGAAATGAAGACTGAACGCAGTAGGGGGATTCTTCTCATCGGTTCCCCACCTAAAGAAAGAATGCCATTCCTTCCGACCTCGAAGGAAAGCTATTTATCCCTTCTAACACCTGTGGAAGCATATCACCTGCCATTAGTGTCTTACGACTCGAGCGCACAAGAGAGGAACTCAACCATATTTAAGGAGTTACTACTCTTCTTTTCATTCATTCTTTCTTTTATGTTCACCACCCGATCCATATCTGCTTGTGTATTCCCCTCCCCGGGTCATAGCTCTTGATGGCCGAGGAATGGATTCAATGGTTCTAGTTCCGCCTCTAGGGGTTTTGTTAGAGGCTAGCCAGTATATGGAGAAATGGATAGATTCAGGTTGCCTTCTGTGCCCCCTATTTATTAAGGTAAGGTGATTACCCCTGAATGCTCCTCGGTTTGCAGCTTGCTTTCAAGCCTAGCCGACTCAGTCGAACGGGGTTGGTAAAAACAGTTCCTGTGCGAGGTGGCTCTCCGATAGGAATTAGGCTTTCTTCCGTGGGCAGGCCTACCTTAAAGAGAGGAAATTCTTTGTAGGGAGAACTATATGCGGGGTAGAAAGAATGGTAGGGCAGAGGGGTGAACCTGTCCGCTTGTAGAGAGGTCTTTCTTTGCAAGGCGAAGATTGTTTTCGGCGATGCTAGTTTCATGTAGTTATTTCAGGGAGGCAGAAGCTGTTGTAAAAGGGAAGGTCTAGCCGAATAGGAAATCCAATGAAGTAGTTATGATTAATCATAAGTGACGATAAACATTGAGTTTGATTAGCCAATGTGATAAAAACGATGATAATGAGATAAAAATGAAAAGAAAACAAAAATTTGAGAGAAAAACATACGTTGGTTCTACAAAGAAGAAATGGATTGTCAAATCTCTTGGGTGAGCAATAGATTTCACATGGAACTATGTATTTGTATAAAACACACAAAATCATCTATAATCCATCATTTAATGAAATCCTTAAGAATTAACTCATTGAAGGCGATAAAAGTGAGAATGAGTATAATACCTTCAATACGCTGGGCCTGGTAGTTCAGGATCCAAGTGAATTATGAGCTGTGTTCCAGTAACTTTTCGTAGTTGGGTCTGCAAGTGTGTATATTTTCGGTTAGAACCTCCTCATTTTCACTTGCTATAAGCAATTTAACTACTAATGATGAAGTTGCTAATAGAGATCTTGTGTATTATCCTTGTAATAGGATTATATGAATTATATGTCTATCCAACCCTATTTCCTGCAAGCCCATTGGCTTATATAGGGTTATATGTGTGAATGTGTCAACTTTCGATTGACATTTGTCCATAATTGT
Organism: Zanthoxylum bungeanum; assembly: GCA_019454045.1. Classification (NCBI taxonomy): domain Eukaryota; kingdom Viridiplantae; phylum Streptophyta; class Magnoliopsida; order Sapindales; family Rutaceae; genus Zanthoxylum; species Zanthoxylum bungeanum. The sequence goes on along the minus strand of SKCR01050734.1, from coordinate 54,974 downwards.
ACTATTTTTTTTTGCATTTTGTATATTTGGCAAAAGTCATGCACTAATATGGTATTAGGTGTGATTACACATATTATTATGCATGTTAAACTATGCTTGCATGTTGAGATAAATGGATTGCCATTAAAGCCTACTAACCTCGGAGGTAAATATACGATGTCATGTACAATAAAGTTCACATATCGATGTCAGAGTATACCTGAAATGCGTTAATAGACTCCAAAATGAACTTTTCCGGAATGAAACTAGACCGGGTCTGATTGATCTCAGAATTTCTCTACTATTTTAGAGTAAGTAACTATGGAGTAATGTTACTCCGAGGTAACATCATCCCGGAATCAGGTCTGAACTGCCTTCAAGGACTTTGGACTTCGATGGTTTCCCTGACCCTTCCTGTCTTCCGGTATAGTGTAGCTGTCATCCTCCTATTGGACATTACTCTGCCTGCAGTAGTTCTACTGAGGAGGCGTGCTGGGAAAGATTCATATGCATGTCGACACATGTCCATTATGCATGAGTAAATTTATGCACCTACGTCCACTCCCTCTATTAGACCGTTTATTTGAAATAAATGGTATTCATAATGGTAACACGTGTCGCGACACTTCATACGTCGAGCTTATAGCCGTTTTTGATTAGAAGTCTCATAAATGGGAAAGATATTCATTAATGAGAAACATGAAAAGTTCGCACATTTTATGAAGGTTTTTCCCCTACCGTGTCTATATAGAGAGGCATAATGCCTTCATTTTCCCTTTATTATTACTATTCAATTTCTTGAGCTCAAAAACTCCATTTCTTTCATCTTTTTCAAGCGTAAAAGCTTTTCTATTCTGCAAAAATGGTGGCTCCTTTTTGGAAATTCCTTACTCCGATTTGCATGATAGCCTTGACTTAGTCGTTTAACAACTTAAGTTTGTGTTCGGAATCCTTTCAATTCGGTTTATAATTTTCAATATAAATTGACTAAGTTATTTTGTAATATTTCCAGAGTAATTTAACTGAGTCATTTGCAATGACTTAGAAATAATTTTGAAAATTTGATCAATTATTCTGAGTTCACTACTCAACAAATTCTTGGTTTCAAATGAGTTATTAATCCAGTTGTTCAATTTTCCCATGATGACATGTTAGTCGGTGGCTCATCTGACTTTAAGCTTTGGTTATTGCATCACCAATGTTGTGGGTACCCCACATGGAAATTAATCAATACATGAACATTTTTCTGGTTTGATATTTTGGCCACTACGTGACTGATTTGGTGGACACTCCATTTAAAAAATTAGCTACTGCATAACTGAATTAGGGATGATGCTCTTTTATTTCCGAAGTATGAGCACTTGCTTGGCTTCTTGCTTCATACAAGGTTCGTAAGCTTTTGCAAGCTCATCGGAGGGTTCTTTCGGATACTTCATCCGAGTCCCTTAAGCGTGAACTCATCGTTCCTAAGATTTTGCTTCGTCTAGTGATGAACATTAAAAAGTGTACATTTAAAAAAGAAAAATTAATCATTTTGCACTTATAGTTTTATTTGTTGGGGCGGATGTGGGAACCCTAGGGTCGGATCGGTGCCGCGTGCAGCAAAAGTGGATCTAACCCATGGATATCAAGAATAGGTATATTTTTAAATTATATTATAGAATACTATATTTCGTTACGAGTCCGTAGCAAAACATGGGATCAAATCGGAGTCATAAAACTCTGAAATGGAGAAAATAAAGTTTCAACGATCATTGGCAGTAGCTGTCGGTGTGTCGCGAAGCACGGGCTTGGGAGTCACAGTGCCTAATCTGTGAATGTTTAGCGTCGTGACGTGCAAGGGTGAGCGTCACGATGCCCGAAGCTCTGAGAGCTCAGAGTCGCGACGCTGGAGATCAGTGTCGCGACGCTGCCCTGTGTAAAATATTGGCAAAAAGTATTTTTGCCTTTAATTCAATTCTAAACACTTTGAATTTTCTCCAAACACTTAAATACACCTAAAAGTCCAATTTTAACATCAAAGCCAATATCAACACATGTTATACAACAAATATACATGTATTCTAAATACATATATTATTTCTTTGAATCAAAACATAAACCAAAATAAAATCCCACAATAAAGTGACTCATTAACAATTCTATGTCGCTCAAAGGTGGTCAAGTGATTCTAGAATGGTAGCCATAACTCCAAGTTATCATCTAGAGTTCCTAAAACTCTAATTTTATGTTTCATGTCCAACATGAACATTTTGATCCAATTATAAGCATATTGTGTTTATACTTCCAAAGCATCCGTACACAATTAATTAGCCTAATTTTAACATTAAGCTATATTATTATGTATCCAATACATAATTCATCACTATATGTCTCACAAATGATAACTCACTAAAGATAACTCACAAATGAAAACATAACTTTGGAGAAGATTAAACTAACCTAGCAAGCTTGATTCCAAGATCCAATCTTCTTATACTTGTTGAAATGTTGTGGAGAACTTACAAAGCTAGTAAGCTTGGGTCCAAGATCCATTATTCTTCTCCCCGTTGTTGTAGAGAATTCCCAAAGCTAGCAAGCTTGGTTCCAAGATCCAATATTCTTCTCCTTGTTGAAATATTGTAGAGAACTTTCAAAGCTTCTCTAAACTGTTCTTTTATTTATGCTAATATATCTAAATCTTGCTTGTTTTAGCTTTCTAAAACTTGAATAAAAACTTGTTCAAACTTGCCTTTTATAGCAAAATTTATGCAATTTTTAATTAATAAAAGTTTCAATCAACTTTTATATGGGCTTAATACAATTTGTCAAAATATGTATAATTAGGTTTGACTAATCACCTTTGTCTACCACTTTGATTTAACCTAATTACATCAAGACAAGTTTAATTAATGGATTAGTTGTATGTTTATCAATTTGATTTAATCCAATTAAATCAAGCCAAATACACCTATTATTATATATTTATAATTACCAAAATATCCTCCAATAGTATATATATTTATGAAATTACAACAAATCCCTTGTGTGATTTTTGGATTAATCCAATTGGGTTAAAGTAAATAATTATTGTTATCCAATAACACATAATTATTTTAGTTGATAATTATAATATCAAATATTATGTATCATCAAACATTATCGGCTACCCCGAGTGCTCAACGAGTATACTTCATATTGTGGGACTCTCTAAGTTCACACACGTTCGTCATATAAGCATATCTTATATGTATGCAATTTAGCCACCTCTGAATTCGTGAAGAACACGAACAAACTTTCTGAACTATACAAGTCGAGGTAATCACATATGTTTAACAATCCCTCCGTCGTAGGCTATCCGAGTTGTGATTAGAAATATAGATTACACTGTCAAGTTTCCGAGGTGCACATCTCATGTCGACATGTCCACGATTCTTTACAACTACTCAAAACACCATTTCTGATATATGTGATCCACCATAGGTGATTGGATTTGGCCAAAGTCTTAAGAATCGTGACTTACATACATGGATACCTAAACCCTTTATAGTACACATACGAGTTGATAGATCCTATCTTGATACGTACTTGATTAACGAGTGCATCGGTCCATACCCAGTGAACATCTAACGGTCAAACCATGAAATGTTTCTGACATATATGATATCAAATTGTGGAGGATCACACACAAAATCAATATTTTCCTATAGTCAAAAGATCACATATGCTACTAGACTGGATGAGATTCCTATTAACGGTGGTGTGTACTTCTAACTATTAGGAATCACATGTGAATCATTCAGTATTCGCTCCAACGAATACTCATATGTTTATACGATCTTCTCTTGCTCATGGTACATCGGGTTAACTCCAATTCCAATACATGACATGTGCTAGTCTTTTAGGATATATGAATTCGACCGTATTCTAAAACCAACGACTAGGAATATTTACTTTAAGAATAGTTTATAATAGTAATATTATCACAATGTCGGACCACTCAGTGTCCGGTATTACTAGATGACTATTCTAAGGTCAATGTCATTCTCAGCATATTTATATATATATCAATCTAATATGCGAAATGGCATTACCATTAATAAGGTTGAAATGAAAATATAGTTATTTTATTAATAAATAATAAAATATAATGTATAATATATTATTCGGATTGGCGTTCCAAGCACCAACTCTAACAAATTCTCACTTGCTTAGTGCCAATCTGGATGGCATCAAAGTTACATCTCCTTCATATGTTTATCGAATAACTTAAGAGGTAAGGCTTTAGTAAGCAGGTCTGCTATGTTGTCTTGTCGTTGAGCCTTCAAGACCACTATGTCTTTTCGTTCAATTATATCTCTACTCACGTGATATTTCTTTCCACGTGTTTAGACTTGGAATGCGCTCTCGACTCCTTAGCTTGCGCAATGGCTCCACTATTATCATAGTACAGTGTGACAAAATCGGAAATACTTGACACAATGCCAAGTTATGTGATAAAATTTCTAATCAATACAGCTTTTTTAGCAGCTTCCGAAGCTACTATAAATTTCATCTCAATGGTGGAATTAGCTGTTAAGCCTTGCTTTGAACATCACCAACTAACCACACCGCTATTAAGGGTAAATCCCATGACGTTGAGTGTAACCTTTCGCTACCAGTCGGGGCCTTAAAGGTTTCCAACTTTCCATCGGACCCTCACTTTTTTTTATAAACCCATTTTCAACCAATAGGTTTAACTCATTTAGGAAGTTCAACTAAGTCCCAGACTTGATTGTCATACATAGAATCCATTTCGGATTTCATGACTTCCTGCCATTTTCCCAAATCGATATCCAATATCGCATATTTATACGTAGTCGGATCTGTTTTCTTCAAGAGTATAACATCAAGGCTCGCATCAGACGTTAAGAAAAGTCTCTCAGGATACCTTGATATTCTATTCGACTTACGTAAAACATGTGTTGTAGATCTTTCACCTAATTGGATCTCTAGTTCCATCTCAGGTTCCTTAATGTTGAGATCAAACTCATCGAGTTCAATCTTTCTATAATTTCCACTTTCTCTCAAAAATTCATTTTCAAGAAAAGTGGCAAAACAAACAATAAATACATTTCGTTGCTCAGAATCATAGAATTGATATCCCAAAGAATTTTCAGGATATCCAACGAACCTATATTTATACCCCGTGGGTGCTAGTTTATCCCGCTGTGCAACTCTAACGTATGCAAGACAACCTCAAATATTTAAATATCTCAGACTGGGATTTCTATCATACCATATCTGATATGGGGTCGTAGAAATAACTTTTGATGGAACTCTGTTAAGTATGTGGGCAACAGTAAGTAAAACGTAATCCCAAAGGTAATATGGAAGATCTGTATATTTCATTATAGATCATATCATATCCAATAAAGTATGATTTCTCCGCTCAGACACGCTATTGTGTTGAGGAGTTCCTGGTGTGCTATATTGGGCGAGAATCTCATTCTCCATTATATAACTTTTGAATTTATCGCTCATGAATTCACCACCTCGATCTGATCAAAGGCACTTGATGAATTTTCCGGTTTGTTTTTCTACTTCATTTTAGAATATTTTAAACTTTTCAAATGTTTCTGATTTATGTCTCATCAAATAGACATATCCATATCTTGACTTATCATCCGTGAAAGTCACGAAGTATGTTGAACCATCATGAGCGATATGATTTAAGGGACCACACACATCACCGTGTACTAGTTCAAATAAATCTTCAGCACGGTGTCCAACACCAAGAAATGAGGCATTTTTCATTTTCCTTTAGATACATGACTCATAAATCGGATAAGGATCTAAGGTAAGATCTTCAATCAAACCATTATTAACCAATTTTGATAGACGTCTAACACCTATGTGGCCCAATCTCATATGTCATAATTAAGATATTTTACTTGTATTTTTCTCTACAATAACGACATATCTATATGTTTCCAAAACATAATGACTGTTAGATAAAGAACACTCACATATCAAATAGTTGTATTTATTATATAAACATAAAACATCATCTTTAATGATTATTTTATATCCCTCCTTATCCAATATCAGCAACGATATTATCTATTTGATAAGAGAGGGTACATGATAACAGTCATGTAAAAATAATTTACATCCATTAGATGGATCTAGATCAATCGTTCATATGGCATTGACATCCAATGTCTCGCCATTCCCAACTCTAAGTTGGATCTCCCATTTGTTCAGCATTCTTTTAACCCTCATGACCTGCATGGAGTTGCAAATATGAGTGGGACTGCCAGTGTCTAACACTCATCCACTATTTGCATCTAAGGCTAATGAGATGTCAATAATAGGAAAAATACAAAGAGTACCTGAGAGCCCTGTTTTTCCTTTCAGCTCTGGACAATCTTTCTTCCAGTGTCCAGACTTCTTGCAGTGTAGACATGCATCACGAGCTACATGCGGTCTTGCAGCTTTGTGCTTCTTGGAGTTTCTCCTTGATATCTTCTTCTTTCCCATTTTGATTTTCTTCGACTTTCTAGAAGTTTTTGAAGAACTTGCTCCACCATGGAGGTACAAAGTGAGATTGCCTTTATTCAAATCTTGTTCCGTCATGCGTAACATGTTATAAAGTTCTTCATAATTGGCTTGCATCAAATGCATATGAAAATTTAACACAAAGCCCGCAAAGATGATATGATCAAATTTCAACCTAGCCGTTCATCGATCATTATGCCCCGTCGTTCAAAATATCGGATCTGGTCTGTCATGTTCAAAACATGAATGCTAACAGTTCCTCAATCCTTGAGCGTAGCATGAAATAATTCTTTAGATCTCCGATATATTTCAATTTCTTGATTTGCATCTAACAACTCCTTGAGTGTTCTCATAATGCTCCAAGCATCAAGTACTTCCATGTACTGTCTGAGCAAATCTGGAACCATCGATCCTAAAATATAGGATTTCACCCTTAGATTATCATCCATCCATTTTTTAATAGTCTCTCGCTCTTCGGGAGTGGAAATGATCCATTTTAATAGGTAATGGATTGAGTGTCACATAGCTCAACATTTCTGACTCCAAGACAAGGCAGATGTTCATTTCCCATTCAAAATAGTTCTCGGTTCCTTTCAATTTAGTAGAATCCAAAATGTACGCTAATGAATTTATGACAGCCATCTACAAGACAACAATTAAACACTAGCAAAATATTTTTGATTTCAATATAAAAACACTAATACGATTATAGATTTTAAATCTATTAGTGCCCTCTCACAACTTTACGTAATTTCATAATCTCTCATAACTGAAAAATAGAAATTTGACTATCAAAATTTCATAGCGGGAAGTGGATCCCATGACATTTACTCCAGTCTCACAATAATGACGGTCTTGACCTTCATTAACTCATTAGGTAGACCTCAAAGGTCAATCACATTCATGTGACTCCTAACTTTGGTCCTGAACTATTTTTTATCCTCACAATAATGACAGTATTGGATTAAGACGTATTTCAGGTGTATACTTGTCAATGTTCACTAATGAGCTTCGTAAGTACACCCTCACAATAATAACGATATTGAGTGATTACGTTAACTCATCACGCTACATCTAATGTTTTACTAGAGCGACCTAAGTTCCGACCACTTATACCTTCACAATAATGATGGTATTGGGCATAAGTAATATTCATCTCCATATTGACAAGACAGACCATCCAATAATGCTCCAATATTATTACTACTATTACTTAAAATAAAATAATCACTTAATCATGAGAGATTTATGACAATCAAATCATTAACATGCTTGGGTTAAAATAAAAATTTTAATTTAAAACATGCAATGCATATCCAATATAACTTATGCATAATTAAATTAAAATTATAGAGGCATAAATTCAAAAACATGTCAAGCATGCAACATATGTTGTGTAGTTAAAACCTGTGCTGATATCATTCTGTTGGGGCGGATGTGGGATCCATAGAATCAGATCGGTATCCCATGCAGCGTAAGTGGGTCTAACTTATGGATATCAAGGATATGCATATTTTAAATTATTTTATAGAATATTATATTTTGTTACGAGTCCGTAGGAAAAACCGGGGACTAAATTAGAGTTCGGAAAATCCAGATTGGAGAAAATGAAGTTTCAGTGCTCAATGGCAATAGCTATCGGCGTGTCGCGACGCTCTGACTTGGGAGTCACAATGCTCAGCGTCGCGACATGCAAGGGTGAGTGTTGCGACGCCCGAAGCTCTGAAAGCTCAATGTCGCGACGCTACCCTGTGTATAATGTTGGCATAGAGTATTGTTGCATTTAGTTCAATTCTAAACACTTCCAATCTCCAAATACTTCAGTACACCTGAAAGTCCAATTTTAATATCAAAACCAACATCAACACATGTGATACAACAAACATACATGTATTATATATATATATATATATATATATATATATATATATATATATATATATATATATGTATTTCTTTGAATCAAAACATAAACCAAAATAGAATCCCGTAATAAAGTGACTCATGAACAATTCTATGTCACTCAAAGGTGGTCAAGTGATTCTAGAATTGTAGCAATAACTCCAAGCTATCATCTAGAGTTCCAAAAATTCTAATTTTATGTTCGCTGTCCAACATGAACATTTTGACCCAATTACAAGCATATTATGTTTATACTTTCAAAGCATCCGTACATAATTAATTAGTCTAATTTTAACATCAAGCTATGTTATTATGTATCTAATACATAATTCATCACTATATGTCTCACTAATGATAACTCACTAATGAAAACATAACTTTGGAGAAGATCAAACGTACCTAGCAAGCTTGATTCCAAGATCCAATCTTTTTTTCCTTGTTGAAATATTGTGGAGAACTTTCAAAGCTAGCAAGCTTGGGTCCAAAATCCAATCTTCTTCTCCTTATTATTGTAGAGAATTTCCAAAACTAGCAAGCTTGGTTCCAAGATCCAATATTCTTCTCCTTGTTGAAATGTTGTTTACAAGAACTCAATTGGGTTGGAAACCAAGCAAACCCCCAATCATCTTTCTCAAAACCCCAAGAACTTTGAATACTGCTTTTTTAGGAACAAAACCCAACCAAGATCAGCCCCTAACCACCATGAAACTCACGACTATGATAACCACAAGCATGAAATTAGATTGTATTTTGCTAGCAATGGAGACGCCGCTAAGTTGCCAAGCTTAGATAAGTCAATTTGAACTTGAAAAGGGGAATCCCTCCCTCAACAAGGGTTTCAACCATAGCCATGGAAAGCTCAAGCTTTTCTCTCTTTCAAATGTTGTATATTACGTTAGTTGTCTCCAAAATACAAAGAAGAGTCATATAATAAGGGTTACAAGAGAGTAAAAAGACTAAAATGACCCTAGAGCTAAAATTACCAAAAGTCCTAAGTCAAGCACCTCAACCATGACCATTAAGTTCATTTTGCACCTAAATAAACTTAAAACAAAGATTAGAAGCTAATCTCACTTAAGCTAATTGAGGTGCTTACATGCTATAGTAAATTGACGTGCTTCCGACTAAGTACAGATCTAAGCATAATTAAGCCTAATGGCATATTCAACCATGCTAATTACATCATAAATAAAGTCAAAATGTCGAGCACAAATGACAAAAATGCCCCCATTTGGCCGAATTCAACATAGTCCCAAAATAGGTCAAATCGGGTCAAAAGGGTGCTGGTGCTGAAGCTGCTCTGCTATGCTTCAATCTGAGCTGATCTGGGTCAAATGAAATAGCTTGAGGACCTCTCTAATTATTCCCATATGTGTCTCTGGTGTGCACTTGACTTGGTTGTTGCAACTGGTCACATAGCTCTGAGCTAGTCTCACAAAGGCCTCTCTCATCTTCTTTGCTCTTTGGCGTGTGATTGGACCTGTTGGCAACTGCATGGGTTCCTCCAAGTTTTTAGCTGCATCCTGTAATGTCTCTGGTGTGGTTGGACTCATGTCATTCCCTCCTTGTTGAAAAGAATTCGACCTCGAATCTGAACCTGCATTAAAAATAAAATAAGTCAGAAATATTAAACATTACAGGAACGCCAAACTCACCAGGAAGATCAAGCTTGTAAGTAGTGTCGCTGATCCGCTCCAAGACTTGAAATGGACCATCTCCTCTTGGTTGCAACTTGGATATTTTCCTCTTGCATATAAAGCCACAGCCAATTGCAGGGGTAAAACACAATGCATTGGAAACCTATTATTCTCACCAACTCTGCCTTTCCATTATCATTCATACTCCCAAGCTTAATAACAATCAAAGATAATAAATCCATAGGAGTTAAAGAATTAGAATCATAATCAATCTCATAAGGCAAGTAAAAACTAGAAGGATGAATGCATCTATTATATGCAAACTCTGGCCCCGATATTACGTCTGTGATCTTCTTAGCTCTTTGGCGTGTGATTGGGCCTGTTGGAAATTGTAAAGGCTCTAGTGTTCCTTAGGTGACTGCATTCATGTCAAATGTTGTCCCTTGGATCATGTCATTCTCCTTCTCTTGAAATGGATTCGTCCTCGAATCCGAACCCGGATCATAGATAGTTATGACAAAATCAATTGGACGATGATATTGAAATATAAAAGAATCATACTTGACCACTTGTACCTGCGATGAAAAAGCATAAACAATAGAGAAAATGTTATGGAAAAACTTCACTACCACGTCTACTTTCTTTTCATAAGCTCTCACAGCTCATCATCACTCATGGCCACTATCTCAACTATACTTGCAAAGACCTCCTCACACACATGTTCAGCTTCACTATGTTTTTCAACCTCAAAGCACACTACCTCACAAGTGTTTACTCCCTCAATGCTCACGGTCTCACAAGCAATTTCACTCACCATGTCACTTATAACACAATTCACAACATTCAAGGCCTCACAAGTGTTTTCATTCGCTATGCACTCAACATCATAAGTGCTTCTCACTTCATTACACACAACTTCAATAGCTTTTGGTTGTTGAGTACTCTCTTCATTCACTGCATATTTAGTTAGCGTCCAAGTCTTTTTCCATTTCTCATAAGATCTTCTATAATCACTCATAATATCTTGGATATCACTTTTGAAAGTATCCAAAACCTCGATCTTATCATCAATGGTTAAACTTGGACCTGCCATCTCAACACTAAACAAACAGATTATAAATAATAAAAAGTAAAACAAATATGTAAATCCTCACAATCTCATGTGTTTACACTCGAATGATATCACTCCACTCGTGTTTGCACTCTATTGGCTTTTACCCGATATTGTGCTCACAATCACTGCCTTTTACCACTCTTGAGTTCTTCCTCAATTCAATTACAAATCAACTCAATTCCCAGAATGGTCAACTAAGGTGTAGTCCACAAGCTAGCAGAAACACAAAGAACCAATAATGTATATAGTGCAGGTGGAATAATGCGAATAAGAATAGTAATCACGAAGACTCAATCAAAGAGACTTAAGCTAGAGTGCACGAAATAAGAAAAAAGACGAGTTAGCTAAATGCGCAAACAAACAAGCAAGCACTCAATGTGACACTTAGTCAATCTTGTGATCACTCACTATTGTTTTTGTCTCACTCTTTTCTTTTCTTTTTTTTAACTCTTTTCTTTTGTCTCTCACACTCAAAGTGTATACAAATTAAATGAAATACAATGCAAATAACAAGATTACCACATTCGGTAATTTTCAAGTTATATCCTTAGCATTTACAATACATGTAAATACAACTCAAATGACAATGTAACTCATATAATCAATTCAACAATGTGGTAATGTCTACCTTTCAACTTGCAAATGAGTATAAATGATCTAGTTACAATGTAACTAACTCAATTTCCAATTCAGCCAAGTCAAATTACAAGCTAAGTAAATAGTTTTTGTAAGCAACTAGGTGATGCAGCTACTTGCCTCTTCAAGCACCTTAAAAACAAATGATTACACACAAGTTCCCATGTCAAGCTAATGATGAATTTATTGCCTCTTCACTTATAATGACAATATTTCAAGAGGTGGCAAGTGATACTTGCTTGGATACACACGAGTTTAGTGAAAATTTGTTGCACTCAACCTTGCTTCACTTGATTCTTCAACATTAACAACACAAATCAGCAAGATAACAATGATACAACTCACTCCAATCACCAAATTTGGTGCATTCAGATTTGTTTCATCAATTACACATTCACATTCATCAATAATGCACTCAATCTTTCTTTCTTTTAACTCAAACTCACAAGATTGTGCTAACTTCACAAGAATGCAAACAAGTAAGCTCACGTAAATACCAAGATGAATGATGTCAATTCTATTTTTTGCAAAGTTGATATGAATAATACCTATGGAAACAGTACTAATTGCATGTATTCAACAATAACAAGACAAGATATATCAATAAATCTCACTAGGTCGAATCTGATATGATTCTTTTTCTTTTTTGGATTTTTGACACTAATAACTTAATAACAATGTTAAGCACGTCCCAGTAACATAGAATTAACAACTAAACACTTGATTCAAGCAAAGAAAACAAAAGCCCAAATTTTGACCTAAGTAGCCAAAGATTAACTCAAAGAAATACTCCTGATCAATCAAAAACACTCAAGGGCAGAATGTTATTCATGCTATTTTGATCACAAATCAACAAGAATCAGCAAGAAACAACAACGAACACACAAGAACACCAATGGCCGAAACTTGAGGACAAATTCCTTAATGGCCGAAATCAACAACAACAACAAAAACAAAGATGAATACAAGATTAAACAACACAAATGATAGGAAATCAGACCTCAGAACCCTAAGCTCATGATACCAAATGACAAGAACTCACTTGGGTTTGAAACCAAGCAAACCCCCAAGCATATTTCTCAAAACCCCAAGAACTTTGAATACTGATTTTGTAGGAACAAAACCCAACCAAGATCAGCCCCTAGCCACCATGAAACTCACGTCTATGATAACCACAAGCATGAAATCAGATTGTATATTGCTAGCAATGGAGACGCCACTAAGTTGCCAAGCTTAGATAAGTCAATTTGAACTTGAAAAGGGGAATCCCTCCCTCAACAAGGGTTTCGGCCATAGCCATGGAAAGCTCCAGCTTTTCTCTCTTTCAAATGTTGTATATTACGTTGGTTGTCTCTAAAATACAAAAAAGAGTCATATAATAAGGGTTACAAGAGAGTAAAAAGACTAAAATGACCCTAGAGCTAAAATTACCAAAAGCCCTAAGTCAAGCACCTAAACCACGACCATTAAGGTCCTTTTGCACCTAAATAAACTTAAAACAAAGATTAGAAGCTAATCTCACTTAAGCTAATTGAGGTGTTTACATGCTATAGTAAATTGACGTGCTTCCGGCTAAGTACAGATCTAAGCATAATTAAGTCTAATGGCATAGTCAACCATGCTAATTACATCATAAATAAAGTCAAAATATCGAGCACAAATGACAAAAATGCCCACATTTGGCCGAATTCAACATAGTCCCAACATAGGTCAAATCGGGGTCAAAAAATGTGCTGGTGCTGAAGCTGCTCTGCTATGCTTCAGTCTGAGCTGATCTGGGTCAAATGAAATAGCTTGGGGACCTCTCTGGTTATGCCCATATGTGTCTCTGGTGTGCACTTGACTTGGTTGCTGCAACTGGTCACATAGCTTTGAGCTAGTCCCACAAAGGCCTCTCTGATCTTCTTTGCTCTTTGGCGTGTGATTGGACCTGTTGGCAACTACATGGGTTCCTCCAAGTTGTTAGCTGCATCCTGTAATGTCTCTGGTGTGGTTGGAATCATGTCAGTTGTAGAGAACTTCCAAAGCTTCTCTAAACACTTCTTTTACTTAGGCTAATATCTCTAAATCTTACTTATTTTAGCTTTCTCAAGCTTGATTAAAAACTTGCTCAAGCTTGTCTTTTATAGCAAAACTTATACAATTTTTAATTAATAAAAGTTCTAGTCAACATTTATGTAGGCTTAATCCAATTTGTCCAAATATGTATAATTAGGTATGACTAATCACATTTGTCTACCACTTTGATTTAATCCAATTAAATTAAGACAAGTTTAATTAAGGGATTAGTTGTATGTCTATCACTTTGATTTAATCCAATTAAATCAAGTCAAATACACATATTATTACATATTTGTAATTATCAAAATATCCTGCAATGATAGAGATATTTATGAAATTACAACAATGTCCTTGTGTGATTTTTGGATTAATCCAATTGGGTCAAAGTAAATAATTACTGTTATCCAATAACACATAATTATTTTAGTTGATAATTATAATATCAAATATTATTTATCATCAAATATTATCGGCTACCCGAGTGCTCAACGAGTACACTTTATATTGTGAGACTCTCTAAGTTCAGACACATTCGTCATATAAGCCTAGCTTATATGTACGCAATTCAACCACCTCCGAATTCGCAAAGAACACGAACGAACTTTCTGAACTATACAAGTCAAGGTAATCACATGTGTCTAACAATCCCTCCATCGTAGGCTATCCGAGTTGTGCTTAGGAAACATAGATTACACCGTCAAGTTTTCGAGGTGCACATCTCATGTCGACATGTCCACGATTCTTTATAACTAATCAGAACACCATTTCTTATATATGTGATCCACCATAGGTGATTGGCTTTGGCCAAAGTCTTAAGAATCGTGATTTACATACATGGATACCTAAACCCCGTATAGTACACATACGGGCCGATGGATCCTATCTTGATACACACTTGATTAAGAAGTGAATCGATCGACACACAACGAACATCTAGCAGTTAGACCATGAAAGATTTCTGACATATATGACATTAAAGTGTGGAGGATCACACAAAAATCAATGTTTTCCTATGGTCAAAAGATCACATATGCTACTAGACTGGAGGAGATTCTTATTGACAGTGGTGTGTACTTCTAGCTATTAGGAATCACATGTGAGTCATTCAGTATTCGCTCCAACGAATACCCACATGTCTATATGATATTCTCTAGCTCATGGTACATCGGGTTAACTCCAATTCCAATATATGACATGTGCTAGTCTTTTAGGTTATAGGAATTCGACCGTATTTCAAAACCAACGACTATGAATATTTACTTTAAGAATAGTTTATAATAGTAATATTATCCCAATGTCGGACTACCCAGTGTCCAGTATTACTACATGACTATCCTAAGGTCGATGTCATTCTCAGCATATTTATATATATCAATCTAATATGCGAAATGACATTACCATTAATAAGGTTGAAATGAAAATGTAGTTATTTTATTAATAAATAATAAAATATAATGTACAATACATTATTCGGATTGGCGCTCCAAACACCAACTTCAACATCATTAATCATTTTAACTCAACACATTTTTGAAATAATAATTAAATTTATGTTTTATCTATTTTAATGTGATTTTTATATTTTGTGTAGGCAAAAATTATTTTTGAAGCTCAACGGGAAAATGAATATGAAATCAGGATTTCGAAGGCACAAAATCCCAAAGAAGCAAAAAAATTGAGCTCAAATAGGATTTAAAAGATTGACCATGTTTGATTCGTTGTTGGATGAGCTTATAATAGAACTGGCGACACAAGATAATGTTCATATTATTCGAAAAAAGTAATAATTCACAAAAGGACAATCCACCTTTTAATGGTAATGTCATTATGTATATTAGTTTGATATATAAATATGCTGAGAGTGACATCGGCCTTAAAATAGTCATGTAGTAATACTAGATACTGGGTGGTCCGACATTGAGATAATATTACTATTATAAACTATTCTTAAAGTAAATATTCGTAGTCCTTGGTTTTTTAATACGGTCGAATTCCTATAACCTATAAGACTAGCACATATCGTATATTGGAATTAGAGTTCCAATGATTTAACCCGATGTACCATGAGCAAATGATACTCATATAGATATGTGGGTATTCATTGGAGTGAATACTAAATGACTCACATGCGATTCCTAATAGTTGGAAGTACACACTACCGTCAATAGGAATCTCCTCGAGTCGAGTAGCATATGTGATCCTTTGATTATAGGATATCATTGATTTTATGTGCGATCTTCCACACTTTGATACCATTTATGTCAGAGACTTTTCGTGGTCTGACCGTTAGATGTTTGTTGGGTGTGGATCGATGCACTCGTTAATCAAGTGCGTATCAAGATATGATCTGTCGGTCTGTATATGTACCATAAAGGGTTTAGGTATCTATGTGAGTAAGTCACGATTCTTAAGATTTTGGCCAAAGCCGATCACATATGGTTGATCGCATATATCATAAATAATGTTCTGATAAGTTGTAAAGAATCGTGGATATATCGACAATATGATATGTACACCTCGGAAACTTGATGGTGTAATTTATGTTTCATAAGCACAACTCGGATAGTCTGCGACATATGAATTGTTAAACATATGTGATAACCTCGACTTGTATAGTTCAGAAAGATCGTTCGTGTTTTTCGCGAATTAGGAAAGATTCGTTTACATGTTGACACGTGTCCAAGATGCATGACTAAATATAAGCACCTACACTCATATATTTTAACAGACGTTTTAAATTGTATTTGAATATAACAAGATCTAAAAGAACTTTTGAAAATCCTAATTAAATATCTATAGACTTTTAAAATTTAAAATAGACTCTAAATTTAATACATCCCATTTAAAGTCATAATCAAATCCACCGGCTTTATTTGAAAAAGATAATAAAAAAAGTTTGAATCCCATAAATACATGATTTCAGTTTTAGTATGTGACTTTCTTATAAGAGATATTTATTTTATTCAGTTAATGACGTAATTAAAAAATAAAAAATATTATTTTAATATAATATTATTTGTCATTTAATAATTTGAAATATGTATTTTTTATCATTAATTTGTCTGGTTATTTGATAAAATGAGAGATCTCATATACTCTATTTAGAGGTGACCAGAGGGTCAGGCCACCCATTGGCCTGTAAGCACGACAGGCGTTGGTATAGGCATAACACGACATACTTAATCAAAACATGCAAGTACGACACGACACGCTTCAACAGAACACTCGAGCATGACATGGCACATATGTAGGCCGATCGAGCTTTTATTTTAGGCACGTAGGCCATGATAGCATGACACGACTTGAGATAGACCAAAGAACAACACAAAAAGTAGACCCGACCGGCGGTTCGGTTCTGGTTCGGAACCGAACCGAACCGGCCGGTTTCCGGTTCCACACTTAAGTGGAATCGGAACCTAAAACCGAACCATAACCGAACGGTTCGGTTCCGGTTCGGTTCGGTTCCTTTTAGTTTTTTTTTTAATTAATAAAATAAAAAAATGAGAGGAATCAAAGCTTAAATAAAAAAAATTTATTAATTAAAAAAAATGAGATTAAATTTATAAATAAAAAAAATTTATTACATTGAAGAGCTAGAGCTTAAATTTTTAAAAATTTAAGTTGCTTACGTATCCTCCAAGGGTGAGAGGAATCAAAGCTCACGTGGTTCCATTACAAGTTTAAGACATTTCCCCTTTGTAAATTATAATTTTACAATTATCAATCATCATTATCAGTTGATCCTTCGGCTCCGGTTCCGCTTGCACTTGTTGCAGAAGCATTATCGAACAAATCTTCAAAATCATCGGGGGCATCTTCTTGTTGTCTCAGATCAGCTCGAGTCCAATCATCCACACAAGCTGTTGCTTCTAGAGTGCTTGGATGTAATGAAGATCGCCTAGCTTCCAATATATTACCTCCCAAGCTGAAGGCTTGCTCAACCGCAACGGTGGAAATAGGTGCTGCCAAGATCTCTTTAGCAATAATAGATAAAATAGGATATATATTTTGATGCCGGTTCCACCATTCAAGGATTTTAAAATTTTTTTACTGCATAAACTTTCATTAGAAAACTCAAAATTTGTAGATAAATAATTATCTAATTCAGGGTTATTAGTTGTTGTCGTATCCCTAGATTTTTTATTTCGTTTCTATAACCAACGATCCCCTGCGCTAAGTCTTGTTTGAATTACCGGTTCGCTACTACTAGATTGACCTAATGTTCCTAAGTTATATCTTACAATATAATCATTAAATAAAATAATTAAATCACTTCTTAATTTCGTCATTATGCTCGTAATATCAACATCATCTAATATTCCTAAATAACCATAGTAAGCTTGTAAACCACCATTCAAACCTTCTAATTTAAATCTAGGATCAAAAACAGCAGCAATAAGATAAAGTAAAGGAATTTCTCTAAAATAATTCAACCATTTTACCTTCATAGCAGTAATGGCTTCGAGCAAAACAATATCATTAGGGTCGTCACTGTCAACATGTTCATCGAGAGTGCCAACAATATTCAAACTCTCAAGAAGAAATAAATGTGCTGTAGGATAATAAACACCGCTAAAAACTAAAGTAGCATCATTAAAAACTCTTAAAATATCAAAAACAATTTCACAAATATCCCATTGACTAGGATAAAGTGTGATATTTTGAACATGTTGAGAAAAAAAACTACATAATGCATCTTTGTATTGAAATGCTTGACATAAAAGAAAATAAGTAGAATTCCAACGTGTTGGAATATCTCTTGAAAATTTAATCGGTTTAATACCATTTATTTTACAAAACTTGGTCCATTCTCTCATAACTTGAGAATATGACCAAATACAGTTAAGTGTCGTTTTAATTGGATCAAGGAAAGGCGATAATAATTTTAGACCGTCTTGCACACATAAGTTTAGGACTTGACATGTACAACGAATATGAAAAAATCGACCCCCTAAATTTGGTTCACATAAGGATTTTAAATCATTAATGGATGCAGTATTTGCAGATGCATTATCAAATCCAATTGTTAAAATTTTTTCTACTAAACCATATTCATCAAAAATTACCTTCACCATTCTATAAATATTATGTGCAGTATGTGGGTCATCAAAAACTCTAAATGCAATAAGTCTTTTTTGCATAGTAAATGATGCATCAATCCAATGACAAGTCACATCTATGTATGAGTGTGTTTGTCAATGGTCACTCCAAATATCAGAACATATAGAAATACGACCTTTCATCTCTTTAAATAATTCATTTAAAATAATTTTACCATCTTTATATAATTTGAAAATATGACGTTTTGTTGTGTTCCTAGTCATTCTACATGCAGAAGGGTTTAAAGCATTATGCACGTAATTAGTAAAATGGAGTTTTTCACCAAAGCTTAAATAAAGATGTGCCATACATGTTAATTTCGCAAATTCTTCTCTATTTTTTGCATCAGAATATTTAAATAAATCTACACTACTCGTACCTCTACTAGATGATGCATACCTGGCCATTTGAGTCTGCGTCGTATCAATGCCAACTTCAATCGGATGATGTTTTTCCATGTGCTTGATCATATTGCCGTATCCACTAGAAAATTTATAGATAACCCCACAATAGTTGCAAATTGCTCGTTGTGAACCATCTTCTAGCCGTTCCAAATTAAAATAAATTTTGAAAATATCGGAGGACCTAACCTTAACTTCTCTTCTCCGTGATTGTGCACTGACACTAAGGCCACTCTCTTGGGTTGGCATATTTGACATAATGTTCTCAGATGAGCTTGCCATTTTTCGTTTGAGAAATTAGGAAGAAAAATAAGAAAATTGAATAATTGCGATGCGAATGATAACAAATTAACAACTAAATGAATTGAGATTGAGAATAAGAATATAAGATTATAAGAGAATTGTATTGAAGTAAGATTGAGAATAAGAGAATTATAGAAAATTAGAGAGTTGAGAATTTGGTGTGATGAAATTATGAAAAATGAATCATATTTATAGAATTTTAGAATTTTTTTGATACCAAAAATGCCCCTAAATATAACCGTTTTATTACCGTTATTGGGGTACAGTAGTAATTTTTATTTTATATAATAAAAATATATATTTTTTTATTTTTTTTTTATTTTTTTTGGGCATGGAGCCGTTCCTGCATCCCCCAACCGTAGGGTTCCTGTTGGAACCCTACGGTTCCAACAGGAACCCGACGGTTCCAACCGGACGGTTCGGTTCCGGTTGGAACCGTCCGAACCGGTGGAACCGTACGGTTCCACCGGTTCGGACCGGTTCGAGTTGGGGTGGAACCCCAACCGAACCGGTCCCATTCTGGTTCGGTTCCGGTTCCGAACCGGAACCGTGGCCGGATCTAACAAAAAGTACTACACGAAGAGTACTATTCAAATTTTATGACTTAATTTTAATTGAACTGCTCTACTATATTTACATATATTTTAGTTAAGTGAAATCAAATTAGTAACATTAGATTTAATGTTTTGTTTCATCAACTCAATTGAAATGAAATTGTATCATTAAGTAAAGTCATATGAATTATAAATTGTTAAAATTGTATTTTATTATATTTAGTGATATGTTAGTTTGTTTTATTTTCTTTTTATTATTAGTATTTTGCTATCCATTTAATTTTTAATTCTATCATAATTCTTTAATATACTTAAATTTAATCAATTAATTTTATGGAAATATTTTTAATTTTGCTAATTTTTATTTTATTAGTAGATCAGAGGAACATTTTTTAATTTAAAAGGCATCATTAACCATTCATAGTGACACTGACACATGATCTTTCTCTCTTTATTGTGGTTGGTCCACCAATTTTTCCCAAAATTTCATATGCATAGACTTTGGGTTCTAGATTTAATTCTTGAAGATCAAATATTAAATCTTCAATTTGATTTTCCATTAGCTACTATTATTAGTATTTTGCTATCAATTTAATTTTAAATTCTATCATAATTTTTTAATATACATCAATTAAATAAATTAATTTTATGGAAATATTTTTAATTTTGCTAATTTTTATTTTATTATGATTATATGTCAATTTTTATTTTGAATAATTTTGAAGTTTCAATAATCTATATATACATACATATATATATATATATATATATATATATATATATATATATTATAAAAATACACTAAAATGCAAAAAAAAAAAAAAAATTAACAAAAAATGAAAAAAAGAAAATACTCGCATGCCAGGGCTCTTGTGGGCCATCTGGACCTCCCATTCGTGTTAATAGACCTAGGGGTGGAAAAAAAACTGGAATTGAAAAATCGAACCGAACAGAAAAAACTGAAGTAATAATTTTTTATTTTCAAAAATAATTATTCGATATTTTAATTAAAAAACAGAACTAAACCGAATTAGAATATTTTTTTAATTAAAAAATTGAACCAAATCGAATTAATTGAACAATTTAATTTATTGAATTTTTTAAAATCTAATCATATTATGTTATTATTTTATAATTATATTTATTACATTATTTAATTTATTCAGTATTTAGTGATGATAATTTAATGAAATATTTATAATTTTTTACTTTAGTTATTATTCTTTTTATTTTACTACATTTTAAATAATTTAAATGATGATTATATCTTATTAATTTTTTTATTGTTAATATTGAAAAATTGAAAAAAATTAAATTGTACCGAATCAAAGTGATAATTAAAAATAATTATAATTTTTTTAAAATAAAAATATGTACAATTACTTTTTAAAATAAAATGAATAATTATAATTTTTTTTATATAATTATCGAACCGTATCCACCCTTAAATAAACCCACTAACATCGTAAGCTATGCCAAGTTAGATACAACAACACGAATTTACTATACAAAAATGATAAAGTTACTCACACTCTTACTCACATTTATCCAAACTCCATCACTGTAGCTACAGTGAATTACTGTAATTCACTGTAGCTACAGTGATGAAGTTGGGATAAGTGATGAAGTTGGTGTGAGTAGACCCGGCCACGGTTCCGGTTCCAACCGGTTCCGGTTCCGGAACCGGAACCGTGGTCGACCGGTTCGGTTGGGGTTTGACCCCAACTCGAACTGGTCCGAACGGTTCCACCGGTTCAACGGTTCCGGTTGGAACCGTAGGGTTCCAACAGGAACCCTAACCCCAACGGCTAGTAGCAGTTGGTTCCCTGCCCTAAAAAAAAATGCCTAATTTAAGGCATAAAAAAAATTATAAATTATAAATTCCTAATACATCCTTAATAACGGTAATAAAACGGTTATATTTATGGGCATTTTTGGTATAAAAAAAATTCTAAAACTCTATAAATAAGATTCATTTTTCATTATTTCAACACACCAAATTCTCAACTCTCTCAATTCCTACAATTCTCTTATTCTCAATCTCAATTCAATTAGTTATTATCATTCGCAATTAGTCAAATTTTTTTATTTTTCTTACTTATTTCTTAAACAAAAAATGACAAGCTCATCTGAGAACATCATGTCAAATATGCCAACCCAAGAGAGCGGCCCTAGTGTCGGTGCACAATAATGGAGAAGAGAAGTTAATGCTCGTTCCTCGGATGTTTTCAGAATTCATTTTCAATTAGAAAAATTAAACGATGACAGTTCAAGAGCGATTTGCAACTATAGTGGGGTTACCTACAAATTTTCTGGTGGATACGACAATATGATCAAGCACCTAGAAAGACATCATCCGGTTGAACTTGAAATTGATACGACGCAAACTCAAATGGCCAGGTACGCATCATCTAGTAGAGGTACGAATGCTGTAGATTTATTTAAATATTCTGATGCAAAAAATAGAGAAGAATTTGCGAAATTAACTTGTATGACACATCTTTCTTTAAGATTTGGTGAAAAACTTCATTTTACTAATTACGTGCATAATGCTTTAAATCCTTCTGCATGTAGAATGACTCGAAACACAACAAAACGTCATATTTTTAAATTATATAAAGATGGTAAAATATTTTAAATGAAATATTTAAAGAGATGAAATGTCGTATTTCTATATGTTCTGATATTTGGAGTGACCATTGACAAACACACTCATACATGGGTGTGACTTGTCATTGGATTGATGCATCATTTACCATGCAAAAAAACTTATTGCATTTAGAGTTTTTGATGACCAATACTGCACAAAATATTTATAGAATGATGAAGGTAATTTTTGATGAATATGATTTAGTAGATAAAATTTTAACAATTGGATTTGATAATGCATCTGCAAATATTGCATCCATCACTGATTTAAAATCCTTATGTCAACCAAATTTAGGGGGTCGATTTTTTCATATTCGTTGTACATGTCATGTCATGTCCTTAACTTGTGTGTTCAAGACGGTCTAAAATTATTATCACATTTCCTTGATCCTATTAAAATGACACTTAATTGTATTTGGTCCTATTCTGGGTGTGACTTGTCATTGGATTGATGCATCATTTACCATGCAAAAACAACTTATTGCATTTAGAGTTTTTGATGACCAACATACTGCACAAAATATTTATAGAATGATGAAGGTAATTTTTGATGAATATGATTTAGTAGATAAAATTTTAACAATTGGATTTGATAATGCATCTGCAAATATTGCATCCATCACTGATTTAAAATCCTTATGTCAACCAAATTTAGGGGGTCGATTTTTTCATATTCGTTGTACATGTCATGTCATGTCCTTAACTTGTGTGTTCAAGACGGTCTAAAATTATTATCACATTTCCTTGATCCTATTAAAATGACACTTAATTGTATTTGGTCATATCTCGGTGTGACTTGTCATTGGATTGATGCATCATTTACCATGCAAAAATAACTTATTGCATTTAGAGTTTTTGATGACCAACATACTGCCACAAATATTTATAGAATGATGAAGGTATTTTTGATGAATATGATTTATAGATAAAATTTTAACAATTGGATTTGATAATGTATCTGCAAATATTGCATCCATCACTGATTTAAAATCCTTTTGTCAACCAAATTTAGGGGGTTGATTTTTTCATATTCGTTGTACATGTCATGTCATGTCCTTAACTTGTGTGTTCAAGACGGTCTAAAATTATTATCACATTTCCTTGATCCTATTAAAATGACACTTAATTGTATTTGGTCATATTCTCAAGTTAGGAGAGAATGGACGAAGTTTTGTAAAATAAATTGTATTAAACCGATTAAATTTTCCAGAGATGTTTCAACGCGTTGGAATTCAACTTATTTTCTTTTATGTCAAGCATTTCAATACAAAGATGCATTATGTAGTTTTTTTTCTCAACATGTTCAAAATGTCACACTTTATCCTAGTCAATGAGATATTTGTGAAAACATTTTAGATATTTTAAAAGTTTTTAATGAAGCTACTTTAACTTTTAGCGGTGTTTATTATCCAACATCACATTTATTTTTTCTTGAAAGTTTGAATATTGTTGGTGTTCTCCATGAACATGCTGAAAGTAGCGATCCTAATGATATTGTTTTGTTAGAAGCCATTACTGTTATGAAGGTAAAATGATTGAATTATTTTAGAGACATTCATTTACTTTATCTTATTGCTGCTGTTTTTGATCCTAAATTTAAATTAGAAGGTTTGAATGATGCTTTACAAGCTTACTATGGTTATTTAGGAATATTAGATGAAATTGATATTACAAGAATAATGACGAAATTAAGAAATGATTTAATTGAGTTATTTAATGATTATATTGTAAGATATAACTTAGGAACATTAGATGAATCTAGTAGTAGCGAACCGGTAATTCAAACAAGACTTAGCGCATGGGATCGTTGGTTATTGCAACAAAATAAAAAAGCTAGGGATACGACAACTAATAACCCCGAATTAGATAATTATTTATCTACAAATTTCGAGTTTCCTACTAAAAGTTTAGTTAGTAAAAATTTTAAAATCCTTGACTGGTGGAACCGACATCAAAATATATATAATGTTTTATCAATTATTGCTAAAGAGATATTGGCAGCACTTATTTCCACCGTTGCGGTTGAGCAAGCCTTCAGTTTGGGAGGCAATATATTGGAAGCTAGACGATCTTCATTACATCCAAGCACTCTAGAAGCAACAATTTGTGTGGATGATTGGACTCGAGCTGATCTGAGACAACAAGAAGATGCCCTCGATGATTTTGAAGATTTGTTCAATAATGCATCTGTAACAACAAGTGCAAGCGGAACCGGAGCTGAATGATCAACTGATAATGATGATTGATAATTATAAAATTGTAAATTTACGAAGGGGAAATATCTTAAAATTGTAATGGAACTACGTGAGCTTTGATTCCTCTCACCCCTGGAGGATACGTATGCAACTTAAATTTTTAAAAATTTAAGCTCAAGCTCTTCAATGTAATAATTTTATTTATTTATTAAATTAATCTCATTTATTTTAATTTATTTTCGATTTTTTTTTTTAAAAGAAAGGGTTCGAACCGAACCGGAATCGGAACAGAACTGGTCGGTTCCGATTTGGTTCAAGGTTCCGATTCCACTTCAGTGTGGAACCGGAAACCGGCCGGTTCGGTTCAACCGGTTCGATTTCCGGTTCCACATGTTCGGAACCGAACCACCGATCGGATGTAAGTGTGAGTAAGTATATCATTACTCTTAACTTTATCTTATAAATAAATGGCTTCACTATTCACATTACGTTTTTGTCAGTTTTATGGGAAAAAGAGCATGTCAGAATCGTAATTAAATAGAAAAGGAGGGTATATATCTGACATAAGGAAAAAATATCTTTTGATTTTATAAAAAAAAAATCCTTGCTCTCGTGCAAGTTTACTGTTGTTACTGTTACAGTTTCACAAATCTTCACCGTCGGCGTTTTGTCTTATAGTAAGTGGAGGCAAACCGGCGGCGACTTCATTGCTTTTTGGTCCCTTCACTTCTTTTTTATTTACGCTTTTGCCCATTGCTTTATATTCACTTAGCTTCTTGCTGTTTCACAGTCACCACTCTCCCTTCTTTATTTCTCTCTGTATTTTGCTCGTCTCAAGTGAAAGTGCATTTAGTGAATGATCGTATACTGTTTCTCAAGTTGAGTAAAGTTTTCTTTTTTGTTTTTGTCTTTAACAATTCGTTTGTGTTATGTTTTGGGTAGTGAATGATTTTGGCTATATGGTTTTTGTTGTGTGGTGATGATGATTAAAGTGTTTGCATGTAAATATGGTCTTATTTTGGATGCATTGGTTAATTGGATTGAAGGGTTTTGAGCTAATGTGATGTGATATGGGTTTTTGTTGGTTCTTAAGAGCGTATAAGTATGAACTTTGAACAATGTGCTTCGAAATTTTGAATCTATTTTGTTGATCGTCGTCATTGGCTTTAGTATGTTGCTGGTGACATGGGTTCCTGTTTTTTTGTTTGTATTTTTTTGGTGCGTGTGGTTAAATTGGTTCAGCTGCTGGTGAAGAAATCTCTCTGTAATTGACTGATCATTGAGTGTTAATGGCGGAGCTCAATTTTCGTTGATCAATGACGTTGTGCTGCTTTATTTTTATTTTTTGGGTGTATGGGTTTGTTCTTTGCTTGTTTGAAACTTGAGAATTTTCAAATTGAGAAACCGTGGTGATGTCCCCATGCCAGTTGGTTGATTTTTAAACGCGCATAATTTTCATTTGTATTTACTTTTTTGATTGATTTTGGTGGGTATGTGCTTAATTTTTGTCGGGCTATAAAAGTCCTTAAATGTAACTGCGGTTTTGTCTCTGTGTTAATTTTTCAGTTTGATGTGGCACATACGCAAGTTTGATTGTCTATTGTTATTTTTGTTATGAACTACGTGTGTGGCTTATGAATCAGCTGGCATGTAATGGACATATTTGGCTTGATCTCTTGAATAATTTTTAAGTGCTGTAAATTTTGCTGTTATTCATTTATTTTTGGTTTTGACCATTGTGCACTAGAATGCCTTTCATTTTTCTTGTTTGGTTAATTTTATGGAGATGATTGTTTTGCCTTTACGACAAAAGATAGTTCAAAGTTTCCTTCCAAATATTCAAATCAAGTGACCTTAGATTTTTGTTTTAACCACAAGGGCTATATAAATGTTATGAGCTATGTATATTTTGTGGTGGTGGAAGACTTCTTGATATAATTAAACAAATGGTACTCAAAGGTTCTGTTTAGACACATATCAAACAACCATTAATCTTTTGAGGAACCAAATTGACATTTAATACTTTGTTGTTCTTATCATATCTTCTGGTTTGGCTGTGTTGGAACTGGAAGTGATGTAAATTTGTGTTAAGCCAGATAACATATTTAATTCTTGTTTTCTTATTCTCTTGATTGTCCTACTGGAAATTCTTCATTTGCTATTCATAATTCCTGAAGTAATCTGTTAATAATATATGGTGCGGTTCATACACAAAATATTGAAAGAAAAACTTAGACCAGTGGTAAGGCAACTGTCGAGATGTGCATGTGGTACCATATTAATTCCGTTAGTAAGAAATACGTTGGGTGATTCCAATAATAGATGAAAATACCCTACAAAAACTAATTTGAAGTTTCTTGTAAATAAAATTTATTGAAATTTGTAGTAAGATTTGACTTTAAATCTTTTTGAATCCTTTCTTCCTACTTTGTTTTTGGCAGGCAAGTGCTTGAGGAAGTTCTATGGGTTTTGTCTGATACTTGAGCCAGGCCTTTGGTGCAAAGAGATTTCATGAAGCCAACAGGATATTTCTGCTAAACATATCTTACAGGTTGAAGGGATTTTGGTACATGTACTAGACAAATTTCAAACACGTGTCCCTAAACTTTATCAAACTTTCACTTTGCCGTATTGTTTTTTTCTTAAATTTATCTCTGAAAGGTTTTCTGTTGTTATGTGTTTTTTAAATCCTCCCAGATTGATTACACAGTTATTTGTTCAAGCAGATTAGAAAAAAAGAAACAAAGGGTCATTTGTTTAACCATTGGTGAATTGTGTTGGTGTCCCATGCCATTGTACTTTTATTCTGTTCTTAATATTAACCTCATGGCTGATGGTACTTTTGTGTATCATCGTACGCCTTGTGTGTTTTTTTGAATGTGTCTTTTAAAACGGATGTCTAGATTTGATCTTATTGTTATGCTTATGCGTTTTATTTTGTGCCTAACAGCAGCCTATTATGACTAATCTTTCTCATTTTAGTGCTTTGGATGTGCTTGTAGGTCTCTCGAACTGTTATATAAGGTCAGAAACTCCAATGGATAATGAATTCTGTGAAGAATGGATGGAAGTGCCATCTGCTATCGTGAATGGGATAACATTGGGAATTTCAACAGATGTTGAGAAAGTAAGATGCTATTTCTGCCGATGATTCACTTGTGTATTATGTGCCTGGTGTCCTATCTTTGGTAAATTTTAATGATTTTGAGTTGTTTGTGCATTAATAACATAAAGACGTGCATGCTAAGTTTTGAGCTGTAAATGCTACTTCAATAAGGTAGTGCATATTACCGCGTTAATTTTCTTTCCTTTTCTGTTTCTTATCATAAATTTTTTTTATAAAATGTAGTGTTGCTTCCCCATCTCCTTAGACCTATCAGATTGTATTGCTTTGTGTATCAGTTTATTATCTGAAGTAGCTCCTTGATTTCCTATTTCCATCCTCTGTCAGTCTGTACTTTGCAGTGCTATTAGTTAGTTATTTTGGAATTTACTTTTTATTTGTTTCTTAAGTTCAATCTTTTGATCTTTTGAAACCCATCACATTTTGTTTTCCTTGTAAGTTATATATGCTTTGGGCGATTTAGCCATGGGTAAATGGAGAGAAAAGACCTTTTGAATGTGTTTTTTTTGTTTATTTTTCGGAATGATGTGATGTATTTGCGATAATAAAGTTTAACATTCTGATTTATTAAACAGGAAAAGTTATCTGTACTGGAAATTGGTGCGGTCAGTGAGGTCAGCAGTCCTAGGTTGGGGCTTCCAAATCCGACTAATGAGTGCTCCTCATGTGGAGCTAAGGATAGGAAATATTGTGAAGGTCTGATGCAAAATTTAGATGATATTATCTTTACTGATATATACTTGTTTATACTTGTTCCACTAACTCTATTTCTATCAAATTTTCAGGTCACTTTGGGTTTATCAAGTTTCCATACACAATACTACATCCATATTTTCTACCAAATGTCGTGAAGCTCTTAAATAGTATCTGTCCTAAATGCAAATCTCTTCGGAAAAAAAAGGTTAGGTACCAATGCTATGAGTTGATATTAGAGGTTTTGTACTATTGGGAAAGTTAGGGATCTATGATATTGTCCATCTTCATTTTGCTAGATCTCTTACTCTTATAGGATTGAGAAATGTGAAGGATAACACTATAGCATTCTCTCTCTCTCTATCCATATATATATACACACACACACACTGAAGTAATGTCCAGTGTACCATCATAATGTTTAATTAAGTTATAAGCAACCATATCAGCGTCAATATTACTTGAGTATGGCTAAGTTGTATGTATGTTTGACCTCCTGTCAGTCCTGTGGTAGTTTGTTTCCCCTTGTCAATTCAACAAAGTTCTAATTATTTTACTGGAGAGAACACAGGAAAATTATGATCATTCACATCATTGGCTCAAATCTGAATTCTTTTTATCTGGTTCTTAGTGTGCTTGTTGATCCTTGCGTCTGAACAAGTAAAGAACCTGAGGTAGACTATAAACTAATTTAGTAGGCTGCAAAGAATTTGGGGAAATATAATGATACAGATAATATATAGAAGCTGAAAGTAGCTTAAGGTTGCGAAATTTCTGACAGAACTAACCAAGCTGGAAACAAATAGTGCTCCCACACGGCCACAACCATCCACACTTATTCAATATGTGAGAGCTTTAAGGTGAAAGTAGTAAATCGTAGAATGGACTAATCATCTATAAATTGTAAAATTTTTAACCTTTTGAATGACAGTTCCAAATAGCCTTTTAGTTTCTAGTATTTCGCTTGATGTTTTCATATGATTTGTCCTAAATCACTTGAAAGGAAATGAGTTTGCTGATGTTTTTGATTTTTGTCATTGTTCATGAAGTTACATGTGATCAATGTGGGAAACTTTGCACTGCATACTACTATACTAGTCCAAGATATGCTTTAGAGAATATCATGGATAAAAAGTTATGAGTCCTTTTCAATGACTGTAATGTGGAATAATTTCTTTTCAGGCGAGGGTTTTCTGATTTTTTAATTATGCATGTCCCAGGGGGCTGGTTCTTCTCGGAAAGAACAACCATGGGGTTGCAAATATTGTGTTGTAAGTATTTTGGGTTCTTTTGATTAGATGATTCTTTTAACTCCTTGGTAAGTTATAAAATTTGTTTCTCTTATTAAAAGCGATTTCCTGGATATTGGTACCCAAGAATGCGGTTTAAAGCCTCATCTAAAGATCTCTCCAGAAAGACTGCTATTATAGTTGAAATAGATGAAAAGCCGCCAAGGAAGAATAAACAGTTGCCTCATGATTATTGGGATTTTATTCCAATAGATGCACAACAAGAAGAAAATAGTGTGAAACCAAACAGAAAGGTTTTATCATGTAAACAGGTACCATGCCCTTTGCGATATATTTTCTCCAATAACATGAATATGATTTTCTATATTTTTGCAATATTTTTTCTCCAATAACATGAATATGAGTTTCTATATTTTAACATGGTTTCTTCAGAAATCGCTCTCTGGAACCTAGAGTGCACAGACACAGTTACTCATAAACATACAAATTTCAGCTGTGTTATGTTGAGTGCTGAAAAGTGCGTGATTGTTGTATGTTCATGTCTTTTATATTAGATCCATCTAAGTGAAAGTCATATTTCTAGGTTTAGGCAACTATAGCACTCTTTTTCTTGTCTCTCTCTCTCTCCCTCTTTTTTTATTTTTTTATTTTTTTAGTGACGGTTTGATTTTAGGCTGCTTGTTTACCTTCCTCATAAAAGATATAATTTTATGTGTAAAATATCTTTATCTTTGCTATTAGAGAAAATGCCAAAGTCTTGTGGTCCAATTCTATTTATAATGTAGCATGAAATAGTTTCTTGTTACGTTTTTGTCCGAGGTCATTATGTTGGCAATATTTGTGTTGCCTCTGTTCATATTTCTGCTAAATACGGATTATTTTTCGTCTTAATTTCTTAATTTTTTTTTCTTTCTTTAATCATCCAGTTGTTATTCTCTGTGGTTATTACTAATGGCCAAAATCTATCTTTTTAATTATTGATAATGATAACATTAAAATGGTAGATAAATCTGTATTGGCATTTTTACATGATGATTGTTATTAAATTATCGTAGTACCTAATTACTTTGTTTATATAACATCAACAAGTACCCAGAAAAAGGGCTTTAGATTGATTTCAGAAGTGTCCAAAATATAGCCATTTACCTCTCACATGTGATGTGACTCTCCCTGCCAAAAATCCTGGAGTTTGGAATGTTTTGTCCTTCACTGCACCAGATAGCTTTCTTTATATTTTCATCAAAATGTCTGAGAAACAGTTCAAGCAAATAACTTGATAAATAAACTGTATTGTAGTCATGTAATTATTCTCATTTACATCTAAAATCCGAACTATGTTGTGTTTAGTGTCCTTTGCTTTTCAATTTTACTGTACCTATATTTCTAAAATACTCTATTTGTATGCCCTCAGTATCAAT
This sequence comes from Zanthoxylum bungeanum, assembly GCA_019454045.1. NCBI lineage: Eukaryota > Viridiplantae > Streptophyta > Magnoliopsida > Sapindales > Rutaceae > Zanthoxylum > Zanthoxylum bungeanum. The sequence continues at coordinate 23,439 of SKCR01050734.1, read as the reverse complement.
TCTGAATTTTCGAACTGTGATACGAATCTTTGAGTCTTTCTTGCTCTATCTTTTTTTTGTTTGAATACATTACAAGTCTACAGATATACAATTTGAAATCTATTGGGACACTGAATACATACATTTATTACACATCCACAAATCTACGTCTACTAGAGACGAGCTCGGTCTCCATACCGGGGATATCTACTCCCACTCAAATATTTGGGGAAAAATATACTCCCAATTTGGGAGAAATAGAGACCATGCGCCTGTAGGAACTCAAACCCATGCTCCTCACTTTGGGAGAGCATGGGTTACCATTGGGCTAAGAGCCCAGTGGCTACTCTATCTTTCTTATAATATTCCAAAATTGCGGAAAAAGTTGCCTTTTTGTTATAAAATTTTGATACTGAATCTTGTAATTGTTTTGAGGAGCCCTAATAAAGAGAGAACTGCCTTTCCATTTATGGATTGGGAAGGGGTGGGGGCAGAGGAATGCTATCGGGAAGACAGTTATTTCCATATTTTTCTCTATGCTGTCAAAGACAGTAGGCGTGACAAGGTTCTCTGTACTAGTCAAACATGCAGAATTTTATCTATTATATAAAAACTAATAACTTAAAATACCTAAGCGCATCTTATAGCTGTTGAAAGGCCCTAAGCGGCGCCTTTAACAACATAGCTTTTGCTATGGGTGCAACCATGCAGGTTCTCTGTACTATGCTATTTTACTAAATGATGGGGTAATTTTTTACTCAGTAAAATTGTTTCCCAACTGTGTAGGTTTAAGGTTGAAAATACATATATCTAAAGTACTTGTGGGCTAAACTCATCTTTTGGCATCTCTTTGGGCCTCTGTGTCAAATGATTTTGACGCACTCCGTTTTCCTCATCCATTTATATAGAGAAGGGTTTTGAGCTAGGAGGTTTTCTTGGGAGTTCCTTTTAAAGCTAGTGTCTTGGGTGTTTTTGTATACTCAGCGCAGAAAGATACAAAGCCTTACAAAATGTTTTTGTATAGTTGTAGACACATGTTAGGCTGTTTTTCTGTCTTTGTTTGAATTCCTGGTCCACCTCATTCTTGTTTATTAATAAATATTTTCTATTTCCTATCAAAACAAAAAATAATAATAAAAGAAAATTTCTGCAGCTACTTTCTCCATGGCCTCTTACCACTGACTGAGGCAGAGAGATACAAAGGCTTACAAAATGTTTTTGTATAGTTGTAGACACATGTCAAGCTGTTTTTCAGTCTTTGATTGAATGCCTGGTCCACCTCATTCTTGTTTATTAATAAATATTTTCTATTTCCTATCAAAGAAAAAAATAATAATAAAAGAAAATTTCTGCAGCTATTTCCTCCATGGCCTCTTACCACTGATTGAGGCTATTTCATGTCTTTAAAGAGTGTACGATGATGAAATTTATTGTAATTCTTGTATAAATATCTGAAGGGAGAAGGTTTAAATGTTTGTTCTGATAAATTGGAGAGAGAATTTGGAAATCTCAAACCGTATCTAAACAAAAAAATATAAGCTTATAAGCAAGGGCCTGGCAATATTATTTATCATGAATTAAAAAGTACAAGGGGATTCAAACACGAGACCAATTAGTTTACTTACATCTGATACCATTACTACTACTTAGTAGCTTAAACCAGTAGTGAAGAGTCCAACAAAGTATATAAGGTGTAGTTGGAAATTTATGTGGTTTCTATTTTGAAAGCATTCATGTGATATGTTTTGCAAACTAGAGTTTATCATCTATTTGAAATTTCCTACAAGCATACAACAAACACAACTCTATACCGAGGGGGGGTGGCGATTTTACGCTACTAAGGTAGTAGTTTTACCAATTAAGCTTATTAATCAATTTCTTAACCTCAAGCTATGCTAAATAATATAGAAAGATAATATTAAGTTTACGGTAAAATAAAGAGATAGAGTTAGAGAAATTGACACCGGTGATTTATAGTCTTTAGGAAGTGACCTAAGAATCTTCTTCACTTGATCACTAGCAATGTTTAAAAATACGGGGCGGCGCCTCGAGGGGGCCGGCCATTGAGGTGTGAGGCGGACCGCATCAAGGCGGCGAGGCGGGCGCCTCGAACCGAAAGTCGGAAAAAAATTAAAATCATAATGTCAACATAATAAAAACATCAATAATCCATACATTCATTTTTCCATCATTCATAGTATATTCAAAATTTATAATTAATGTTGATCTTTTTTTAAAAAATCTTAATTAATATTGATTAATGATATTAACAATTTATAAATTATATAAAGAAATAATTTAGAATTGAGATCATGACACAATTTTTAATAGTTTTCATTGCTCCTATCCTATGGAGTATAATAATTTTCATCATGCATATTTAATAATAATAATATAATAATAATATTTGCATTATTTTTACAATACAATTCGATACATAATATTATCAAAAATCACAAAGTCCAGCAAAAGTGACAAAGTCCAGCAAAAATCACAATTCGATACATAAAAAAAATTATTATTATAAAAAATATAATTAATAATTAATAACTTATTACAACTTACAACAAAAGTGGAACCATCTTATCCAAAAAAAAAAAAACTAAAAACAAAAAACAAAAGTGGAACAGCTGTACACCATTTATGCCTCTTCTTCTTCTGTTTTCGTTGACTTCTTCATTTTGCCTCTTCTTCTTCTCTTCTTCATCGACTTTTTTCTGCCTTTTTTTCTTCTTTCTCATCGACTTCTGCCTTTTCTTCTTTTCTGCCTCTTCTTCTTCTTCTTCTGTCGCCTTCTTCTTCTTCTTTTCTGCCTCTTCTTCTCCTTCTTCTTCTTCTGTAAAAAATTGGCTGAACGTGAGGCGGCCGCCTCACCCCGCCTCGCGCCGAACTAAAAACAAAAAACAAAAGTGTAAACCATTTATGCCTCTTCTTCTTCTGTTTTCGTTGACTTCTTCATTTTGCCTCTTCTTCTTCTTCATTTCTTTTTCATTTCTGCCTCTTTTTCTTCTTTCTTCATCGATTCTGCCTTTTTCTTCTTCTTTATTCTTCTCTTTTTCTACCTCTTCTTCTTCATTTCTTCATGTCGCCCTTCTTCTTCTTCTTCTTCTTTTCTGCCTCTTCTTCTTCTTCTTCTGTAAAAAATTGGCTGAACGTGAGGCGGCCGCCTCACCCCGCCTCGCGCCGAACTAAAAACAAAAAACAAAAGTGGAACAGCTGTACACCATTTACGCCTCTTCTTCTTCTGTTTTCGTTGACTTCTTCATTTTGCTTCTTCTTCTTCATTTCTTTTTCATTTCTGCCTCTTTTTCTTCTTTCTTCATCGACTTCTGCCTTTTCTTCTTCATTTATTCTTCTTCTTTTCTGCGTCTTCTTCTTCATTTCTTCATGTCGCCCTTCTTCTTCTTCTTCTTCTTTTCTGCCTCTTCTTCTTCTTCTTCTTCTTCTGTAAAAAATTGGCTGAATTTATGCTCTTCTTCTTCATTTCTTTTTCATTTCTGCCTCTTTTTCTTCTTTCTTCATCGACTTCTGCTTTTCTTCTTCATTATTCTTCTTCTTTTCTGCGTCTTCTTCTTCATTTCTTCATGTCGCCCTTCTTCTTCTTCTTCTTCTTCTTTTCTGCCTCTTCTTCTCTGTAAAAAATTGGCTGAACGTGAGGCGGCCGCCTCACCCCGCCTCGCGCCGAACTAAAAACAAAAAACAAAAGTGGAACAGCTGTACACCATTATGCTCTTCTTCTTCTGTTTTCGTTGACTTCTTCATTTTGCCTCTTCTTCTTCTTCATTCTTTTTTTCATTTCTGCCACTTTTTTCTTCTTTCTTCATCGACTTCTGCCTTTTCTTCTTCATTTATTCTTCTCTTTTCTGCCTCCGCTCTTCTCTTCATTTCTTCATTCTTCTTCTTCTTCTGTAAAAAATTGGCTGAACGTGAGGCGGCCGCCTCACGCCGAGTCGGCGCGAGGCGGGCTGAGGTGGCCGCCTCACGCGGTGAAAGGCGACAAAAACGGCTGGGGCGTATTAGGCGGCCGCCTCGACGCGCCGACGCCCAGAGGCGGCGATTCGGCGCCTCGAGGCGGCGCCTCAAAACGTTTTTTTAAACACTGATCACTAGTCAATGCTTTTACCTAAATCACTAAATTGATTTATTATCATTGTGAACCTAGAAATCATGTGCTCAATATCTTCACCAGCTTCCATTTTGAAGCTATCTAACTCACACATGAACCGATTGATCATTGACTCTTTAACTTGGCTTGTGCCCATATTGACCATTTCCAAAGACTTTCACAATTCATATGCATTTCCAAACTCCGGAAGCTTGTTAATTTGACTCCGATCAATTGCACAAAGAAGATGGTTGATTGCCTTAGCATTTAAAGAGGCTTGCATGTATTCCTCATCGGTCCATTCAAAATGAGGCTTCGGGAACTCCACACCGTTACTATCTTTCTTCATAGGCATTTTTGTTCCTTGTGTGATCACTTTGAAGGATTGTACATCAACGACTAGTAGGAACTTCAACATCCTCTTCCAATAGCTATAATCGGTTTCGTTGTAGAAGGGAGGTCTAATGGTTGAAAATCCCTCGGCAAGATTCGTTGAGTAGCTTGTATAGGCCATGATCTATTATCAGACGATTAGGTATTTGTTGAGAAAACCTCGCTCTGATACCAATTGAAATTTCCTACAAGCATACAACAAACAAAACTCTATACCCAAAAAGGGGGGGGTGAATTGGGTAATGACCTAAATATGCGGAAATAAAAATTCTTGCTGATTTTACGCTACTAAGGTAATAGCTTTACCAATTAAGCTTATTAATCAATTTCTCGATCTCAAGCTATGCTAAATAATATAGAAAGATAATATTAAGCTTGCGATAAAATAAAGAGATAGAGTAGAAATTGACAATGGTGATTTATAATGGTTCGGCCAACAATGGTTACGTCTGCTCCCTCAAACCGTGCTTGAAGATTTCCACTAAGTTGAATCCACAATTTACACCGAGTTTTCCGTGGCTCACCCGCAACCAAGAGTTTTGTCCTCTAGGTTTACTCCAAACCTTTACACAAGTTTTTCAATGGTTCACTCTTAAACCCTTACTATGAGTTTTGATCTCAGGCTCACTCACAACCTTTTACAAATTTCCCTTTTGAGTATACCCACTCAAACAAAGGTCTTCCCAACCACAAGTGTTTGATTCATGAAAATTAAAGTACAACTTGGGCACTCACAAAGATAATGAAGATTTAATATGAGTTGCTAACCCTAGAAATCTAAGCTCTCTACAAATGATAATGAAGGTGTAGTGTGTGAGCTTGAGTATGAGAGTGTATGAATATGAAGGTTTTTGTAAACTTTGCGTTTTTGCCTTAGAAGAAATTGTATGAAGGTTCAAGAGCTTGGCAAAAAACGAATTTGGGGCTCAATATATAGTGAAAGAGAAAACTGCCCCAACTTTTCTGTCTGAGACCGGTATGCCGGTCTCAGAGGCCGGTGACCGGTATGCCGGTCTCCCAAAGTATAACAACTATATTATCGTTGAAGATTCAAGTGCAATACCGAATTACTGTCCGGTATGGAGTCCGGTATGCCGGTGTGCTTACCGATATGGGGACCGGTATGGATCATGACGGTTTTCGAGAGCATGCAAAATACGAAGGTTGACCGGTACAAATGCCGGTATGCTCTAGACCGGTTCCAATAACTGTGCAAACCCCAGAGTGACCGGTATGGGTAACTGGTATGGAGTAGCCCGGTTCCAGAGGCGATGCAAAATTGCTCAGAACAGAGCAGAGGCACCGGTATGCCGGTGTGGGGACCAGGATGTTGGTCTTAGTGCCAAAATGTCAGGATTTGAAAGTTAAAAATATTTTGCACATGACCCTAATGCATCTATATGAATGTGCATATGCCCTATGAGCTTAGAGACTTAAATTAACAACTCACTTTACAAAGAGAACCATAAGCTAAGACCACATAAAAATATTCTTCACTAAGCACTAATCTTCACATTCATTGCTCTTCATCACCAATGTGCTTCGACATCTTTTTGTAGTGTTCGCTAATGCACTTCAAAGTCTTCTAGTGTTACATCATCAAAATCCATCTTGAGAATATGTCGCTAACACTATTATTGTTGTCTTAGGGTCATAATTTCTCTCTCTCGCTACTGCCAACTGAATGTCCTTGCGATGTCCACTTTTTGGTATATAGGTAATTTATATGCTGAAAGACGTTGATCAAAGTATCAGAGAAGAGTTTATTTTGAATAAAGACTCTATCTTGCTTAGTTGTTTCCCTGTAACACCAAATAATCACCGTCTGACAGAAGTTGCATATACATTTTCAACTGACAAGAAATTGATTTTTGTAAGTATTTTCTCTTTCACTGCTTTTCTTATCTTATAAGATTCATATGGTTTAATAAGATAATAGTGTGTTTTTCCGTTTTCCTTTCTAATTTAGTACTTGTATTTGCCTGCTTGGTTAACTGCTGTAGGATAATTGGACCAAGCATCTCAGGAAAATGGTTGATTTCAGAGGGGGAGATACTGAATTGAGTTCTCTTGTTCAAGACTGCTTGAAGATTTCAAAGGAAATTTGCACAACATTGTTTTGCATTTTGTTTTTTAGCCTCTCTTCTTCTTCTTCGTCTTCTTTTTTTTTTTTTTAAATTCTTTTGTTTTTGTTTGCAGTTACACTTAGACAAGTCATCAAGACATGATTCTGCTGAGGTCCGACAAAAGAAGAGTATTGATGTTTCCAACAGCTTTGGTGTCCGATGGGTCAAAGATATTGTTCTTGGGAAGAGAAATGATGATTGTTTCCGCATGGTTGTCACTGGTGACCCTAATATCAAGCTGAGAGAAATTGGTATACCTTGTCATGTTGCAGAAAGGTTACAAATTTCTGAGCGTTTGAACACTTGGAACTGGAAAAGGCTAAATACCTGCGCTAGCTTTCGTCTTCTTGAGAAAGGGGAGCTTTATATTTGCAGAAAAGGTAGCCCGGTTCGTATTCGGCATATTGATGCACTTGAATTAGGGGATACAATTTATAGGCCCCTAACGGATGGTGACATTGTCCTGATAAATAGGCCACCCTCCATACATCCACACTCCCTCATTGCTCTATCAGTAAAGGTCCTTCCAGTAAGCTCAGTTGTCACGATAAATCCACTTTGTTGTTCCCCTTTTCATGGGGACTTTGATGGTGACTGCCTTCATGGCTATATTCCTCAATCAATTGATGCCCGAATTGAGCTCACTGAGCTTGTTGCTTTAGATAAGCAATTAATTAATCAGCAGAGCGGTAGGAACTTGCTGTCATTTGGTCAAGATAGTTTGACTGCTGCTCATTTACTTATGGAAGATGGTGTTCTCTTGAGCAATTTTCAAATGCAGCAGCTGCAAATGTATTGCCCTCGTCAATTTCTGCTACCCAATATTGTCAAAACTCCAAATAATGGTGTTTGGACTGGCAAGCAGTTATTCAGCATGCTTCTGCCTCCAGATTTTGAGTATACATTTCCATCAGCAGGTGTTTGTATCAGTGGCGGGGAGCTCATAACTGCTGAAGGATCTGCTTGGCTGCGTGACTACGAGGGCAATCTTTTCCAATATCTTATCAAGCACTGTCAGGATGGAGTGCTTGACTTCTTGTATGCTGCTCAGGAAGTTCTTTGCGAGTGGTTGTCAGTTAGAGGCATGAGTGTTTCACTCTCAGACTTGTACCTCTCTTCTGACTCATGCTCTCGGCAGATTCTGATGGATGAAATTTTTCATGGTTTGCGAGAAGCACAGGACATGTGTAATTTTAAACAGCTGATGGTAGATTCTCATAAGAATTTCCTTATGAGTGCTGAAGATAGTGAAAGTACCATGTCTTTTCAAGTTCATCACTTGTCTTACGAAAAGCAAAGATCAGCTGCTCTCAGTCAAGCTTCTGTTGATGCTTTTAAGCATGTGTTCTGGGATATCCAGAATTTGGCATACAAGTATGGGAGCAAGGACAACTCATTGCTGGCCATGTTTAAGGCAGGAAGCAAAGGTAATTTACTAAAGCTAGTTCAGCATAGCTTGTGTCTTGGCCTGCAACATTCATTAGCCCCGTTGTCATTTAGTTTTCCCCATGAACTCTCTTGTACTGCTTGGAACATTCTAAGGACTGGGGATAATACTGGATGTGCCGAGACTTATATACCATCTGCTGTGGTGGAAAATTCCTTTTTGACTGGATTGAATCCCTTAGAATGTTTTGTTCATTCAGTAACAAGTCGAGACAGTTCTTTCAGTGACAATGCTGATCTTCCGGGGACTCTGACTCGAAGGCTTATGTTCTTCATGCGTGATTTGTACACTGCATATGATGGAACAGTGAGAAATGCTTATGGCAATCAGCTTGTTCAATTCTCTTGTAATATTGAGGGGACATTTGCTCCAACTGGTGAGATAGGTGGCCAACCTGTTGGTTCACTATCTGCTTGTTCCCTTTCTGAAGCTGCATACAGTGCATTAGATCAGCCCATTAGTTTACTCGAAACTTCACCGCTGCTAAATCTAAAGGTGCTTTCTCCCAATATCCCTCTTCTTTCTAGGAAGTCAAGTTTATTTATGGCCTAATTGATGGATCAACCATGTCAATAAAATTTCTCCTGAGAATTACTGTACTTTCAACTTGTTTGTTATTTGATGAAATTGCACAGAATGTTCTGGAATGCGGTTCGAAAAAAAGCAACGCGGACCAAACTATGTCTCTATACTTATCCAAGAAACTGGGAAAAAAGAGGCATGGTTTTGAATATGGAGCCTTGGAAGTCAAGAATCATTTGGAATGCCTAACTTTTTCAGATATTGTTTCTACTTCCATGATAATGTCCGCTTCTATCTCCCTATTTTCTTATTGTTTCTTGGTCTCCTGATTTTAAATTGATCATAATAGTAAAGTGATGATCTCACTGCTGTCTTCTTTGGAAATTAGCTACTCTCCACAGACTGGCAGCAAGATGCATTTCAGTCCTTGGATATGCCGTTTTCTTGTTCGCAAGGTAGGACAATGTGGATTTATATATCTTTTATATGCCTATGTTGTTTTCTGCTAAAAGTTTTTGTGCTTTCAGGAAATCATGAAGAGGACAGGATTGAAAGAACAGTTCATTATTGATTCCTTGTACCAGCATTGTAAAGCCGCTAGAACAGAATCGAAAATCAGTGTTCCCAATATGCTCATTTCAAACGAGTAAGCTGTTTCCATCTTAGAACTATGAAATTTAATTGCTGTTACGACAGGAAGTTACTCGACAAGTTATAAATGTATTGACACTTGGTAACATAGAGAACAGGTAGAGATTGATGTAATATGAATTCAATGTGGATTGTGTATTCTGTTTATACCTTAGAAGGTACTCTTTAAGAATTGATCCCTACATTTGATTTTATCACGCCGAACTCCAAACAGGACATTTTTTCACGCTGAACTCCAAACAGGACGGTGATATGCATCTCTGTGGAGTGATCTGGGCTTTAATTTATTTTTTATTTTTAACCAATATTTGATTGTTACCAACGATCATATATAATCTATGGATAGCCACTTTTGATTCCACCAATTTCTTCCATCTTCAACATAAAAGGGGTTGTTTGGTCCTTTTCATCATTTGTGCGTGAAGTAGTAATGCTAAAATACTAGCTTTTAGTGCACTTCATGCATTTCTTTGTTGTCTCATAAAACAGTTGATTAAGTTTGGAAAGAGTAATAATATTTTGAGTATCAGTCACATTTGTCGTTAATCCAATAGTTGGCAGTTTCAAATAATCATGTTATATATCTGTGGTCGAGAATAAGCTCCCAAGTCTTGAACATATCTTCTTGAAATTTCACTAATCTCCTGCAGAAATGGGATGTCTACATTTCATTTCAGTTTTGCTGATTATTCCAAAAGAATAAAAGAAGACTTTGTGATATGTATGATTGAAAAAAGTTAATTAAATTACTAGAAAGAATATTGTCCCTCCCTCTCTCTCTATATATAGTAAAGGATTCTAATCTTCTGGAGTGGTGACATAATATGTGTTGTTTACATATCATTAATATCTTAGACAAAAATAATTGACAGCTTATTTGTTCTGCTATAATCTTTATGTAAGTATGCATTTTATGAATTGTGCAGTTAAGATTCACTCTCAATATGTCTTATTTGGTTTTTTTTTTTTTTTTTTTTTTTTTTTTATTACATGCTTTTTCGTTGAAGCTTATGCTGTCTTTACAAATTGTACTTTTCCCCAGCCAATTCCAGTACTCTGGCGGTTTTTCCAAAATTATGGTATTTGAAATTTATGCATGTATAACAATTAATGCGCTTTTGGAACTTCTGAGTTTCCTTTCATCTGCAATCATGTGAACTGATGCTCTTGCCTGGAATATTATTGTCCATTTTAATTTAGGTGATTAAATGGCAGGGACTGTTCTTCAATTAACATGCAGAAGGAATGCAATGATATATTTTATGTCACTGTTATGATAGTTGAAAACTCCAAATCTTCCATAGAATTGGAGACAATTCAAAAGTGGCTGATACCTTTCCTGCTGAGAACAGTAGTCAAAGGTTGGTAGCACTCTGCAGGTCTGGGTTTATCCTGCTTTACTTTTCAAGTTAACGGATTTGACTGTTGATTGATATTTGATTCTAGTTTGATGATTATCGTTGTAGTTTCAAATGTTGGCCATGTGTTAGGGCAATCCCAACGCAAGATCTAAATTTGGTATAAATTTTGCACCAAATTTACATTGTTCTCCAACCCAAGACTTCAAATTTAAATTCAAAAGCTAAATTTACACTGCAAAAATTAAAAAAAGCACTGCACTATTGCTACAATGTCACATAAAATTTGACGTCTTGGCACAGGTGGATCGCCAAAATGCCCAACTAGCGCCAGAAATGGCTCTGGTTGGGGTTGTCGCCCCCTGAAAATCGCGGCTATAATTGGCCCAAGGATGGGCCAACCGAGCATTACAACGCTGCATGAAGGAGGTTAATGCATGGATCATCAACCCCAATGTTTAAAAATACGGGGCGGCGCCTCGAGGCGGCCGGCCATTGAGGCGCGAGGCGGACCTCCTCGAGGCGGTGAGGCGGGCGCCTCGATCCGAAAATCGGAAAAACAATCCAAAATACATTCATTTCTTCATAATTCATAGTATGTTCAAAAAACTATTGATAAGTAATCCAAAATACATTACTTTCTTCATAATTCATAGTATGTTCAAAAATTATTGATAACTAATCCCTAAATAAGCTATCATTAGTGTCTAGCGGCATGAAGCTTGCGTCAAAATCTATGTCATCATCAGATGGGTCATCATCCAAAGAACCTCTTTCACTTGTATTGTCTTCATCCACTAATTGTGGAGCTTTCCCTTTCCCTAACAAATAACATAAAGTCGTATTATTTTTTAATTTGATTATATAAATTGCATTATTTGTACAAGATTAACTTACTTTGGTCTCTGCTCCTTTTTTGTGCAAGTGCTCTACTGCCACTCAGTTGTTCAATGGAACGACGATGTTTTGGAAGCCCAAAATGTCGTCGTTTCATTTTAGAAAATTTAAAAAAAAAAAAAAAACCTCTGCTGGTGAGGCGGCCGCCTCACCCCGATTTTGCGTGAGGCGGCCGCCTCACCAGCAGAGAGGCGGGCGCCTCAGAAAAACCGCATAGCCGGCCGCCTCGAGGCGCCGTCGCCGCGAGGCGGCCGCCTCAACCGTTTTTTTAAACACTGATTCAACCCATAACATGATGCCCGCACCTTGTCGATATTGGCTATGATTTAGGCCTTGAATTTTTCTTATATTTATACTTAAATCTTGTGGCATATAAATTAGGTTTCATGATTGATAAAGATTGAACTGGAAGAACTGGATGTGTTCCAAGCAAGTCTAGAATAGAAAGTTCGAAATGTGACAATCTTAATCCTCAAAGAAATGAAGAAACTGTATAACTAAATGCTTCAAAGCCAAACATGAAAGAGTAATTCATATACTGAGCTAGATAATTCATATACTGAGCTAGATTTGTTATATGGTTTTGGATGGAAGTCATGCAGTTTCTTATATCTGAAAAGGGATTTCCAGCCCCCCCACTTCCACTATTTTTTGGATTCTTTAACTTGCATATAATCCTTGAAACTTGATAAATGATTTGCTCTCTTTTTCTATGCGGAAAAGGACTGTATCAAAATTTTAAAAGTTTTGAAAATCCTGAATATAGTTGGGTTCTCCATATATTATGTTTACCTTACTGATATTCAGTCTTCTTTTCTGGTGTTTTTTCATATTTATTAGGATTCCAGGAGATAAAGAAGGTGGATATTTTATGGAAGGATAAACAAAAAGAATCAAAATCCCTCAACGATTCATTTGGTGAACTCTACCTAAAGGTTTCTATGTCCGGAGGCTGTCATAGAACAAGTTTGTGGAGTGCACTTATGGATGGCTGCCTCCAGATAATGGATATGATCGATTGGACACGTAGTCATCCAGATAATATCCGCAGTTTCTGTTTGGCCTATGGAATTGATGCTGGGATAAAATTCTTTCTCAATGTACATCTCTCTTCACTGTGAATTTTTTGTTTTTTTGCTTTTTGCCAACATATAACAAATTCATACCGACAGTATAAGTGCTGATATGGAATTGTAAATGCAGAATTTGGAGTCCTCGTTGTCTGACATTGGCAAGAACATACTTCCTGAACATTTGCATCTTGTTGCTAATAGTCTGTCAGCTACAGGAGAGTTTGTTGGCTTAAATGCAAAAGGCTTAGCTCAACTACGAGAACATGCATCTGTATCGTCACCTTTTGTGCAAGCATTCTTTTCTGTTAGTTCCCGTGCCATTTTTGTTTTCTGTTTCGAGGATACCTTTATCTTTTTATATTAAAGAAGCTTTTGTTGAGCCATGTGGTTCATATTCAGGTTTTGGGTGTTGTTGCAGAATCCTGGTGCTTCCTTTATTAAAGCTGCTAAGGCAGGAGCTGTGGATAACCTTCAGGGGAGTATAGATGCTTTAGCATGGGGAAAGGTCCCTTCTGTAGGCACCGGTGGACACTTTGATATTATATATTCTGGGGAGGTAGATTTTGAATTTTTCTTATCAATATTAGTAGTATGCAAAGATCACTTAACGTTGAAATTTTCATCTATCTTTTTTATTTATATTAATGCTTTGGGCCAACTTTATTTTGTCGCGTATACATTTATCCATTAAATTTTTTTTTTTTTTAAATTGTCTTTAAATGTTCTAATCCTTTCTGTCTCATCTTTATTCATCAGGGACACACACTTTCCGAGCCTGTAGATGTATATAACCTCCTGAGTACCACATTCAGTTATAAGAAGAATGAAAAATTTGAAGTATGGAATGCTCAAGGCCATATGTCTGACAAATACGGTGCTAAGTGTGATGATTTTGGAAAAGACAGAAAAATATGGATTTCAATGTCATACCAAGGGAAGTTTTGAGAAAGTCTTGGACATTTAACGATGTCCAGAAGCTCAATTTTGCACTAAAGAACATATTACACAAGTAAGCATCCTCCGATGATTTTCTCCTTGTTCTGTCCATGGTTTTAGTTGGTATTTTATTGATGTTTTATTAACACAGTTTCATACTGCACTTGATTATTTATGATTTTGTTATTCTCCTTGCATTTTTGAAAAATAGCAGCAATGCCTTGTTGAAATTGCGAATGATCATATTGTTGTTTCACCTTGAATGATACATTTTTATTAAAGCATCATGGATTGCAACTTGCCTATTACTTATATAGCTTTTGGTAGAAAGGTGTTTTCTATCTCACATATTATTTTTATCTTGCGATTCAAGATGTGTTGGCTTCCTAGCCTTGTGCTCTGCTCTGTAGAATTTAAGTTAGCATTGTTTCTCTTTCCTTCATATTAAGAATCTCCTTTCCTCTGTGAAACATAGCAGATCACGGTAATGGGGAAATATTATATTTGTGCTTTCCCTGTTAGGCAAGCATGCATAATTAAGAAATGTAATTATATGTGGGTTCTTAATTTGCAAAAGTGTTTAATTATGTTTTCCAAACTGCCTCCATGTTATTGCTTTAGTTCTATGAATTTGCAAAAGTTTTTTTTTCCCTTGTTGCTACAAAATAAGAGGTAGGGTTTCTTTTGTTTTTCATTTTTTCCTGAAAAATCTGTGGCCACTTTTGGTCTAGGTATTCAATCGGTCAGAGGCTAAGTGAATTTGACAAAAGAACTGTGCTAACGGGTTTAAATTTTCATCCTCGACGCAATGAAAAGCTTGGAATTGAACCTAGTGAAATAGAGGTATGTGGTTAAAGATGTTTATATAGAAGTATGCCAGGTACCTTTAGATCTCTAGTGGTTCTTATTGGTTGATTTGACCTATTCTGTTAACTTACCTGTATTTTGCCTGCTTGAATCATAGGAAAATAGTTGTGGGAAGTAGATTGTCAATTTAAAATTCAAGCTGTCTTATCAGGACTCGCAATATTTTCAGCACTTTTTCACTAGTCTTTTCCTTTTTTTCCCTGCACAAGTTTTCATAGTTTAATTGCATCAGTATGAAGTTGCAAAACATAGGAATGAAAGGTGTTAAGAAGGCATTTGGTAAAGGTTTGGTGGAATTGTGCTACATCTTTTTACCTTATATATCAACATAATAGAATTGCTGTGGTGCTTATTACAGTCTTAACTGACACTAACCTAATTCAGATAAAATCTAACAATAAGTTGCATGGATCTTTAGGAGCTTAATATGTGTTTTGGCATGTCAAAATTTGGGGAAAAGTAAAAATTTGACTAAATTGAAATTAACAAATGAGTAATCCAACAAAAAGTAAAGTTAAAATAATTATTATATAATCACACATAGAATCCTGTTTTAATTGCTGAATTTGTCATAGATCCACGCTTAAGGGTTGCTTTTTTTAGGATCTGAGACCAAAAGAACTTTTCTAATTCTTACAAACATAAAGGTAATTATGGTATGAAAGTACCCATTTATCATTTTCGTTTGCAAATCTTGTGGATTTTTGAGCAGTAAGCTCAAATGAGCCCACGGATATTATGCTTTTCCTCTGTTTTCATTCAATTAAAGTGGAGGGTAGTTTTGAAAAATATTTCTTTCAAGAGTGGTCAAGTTACACAAAGTTTACTTTTCTGTTTATTTGTTCCTGTTTTCTAACCAAAATCTCCCCTTGTTAAGTAGATATTTTTAATGCTGTTTGGTCACTTTTTTATATTCAGAGCATGATGGTGACCAAATCCACTCCACTCCCTACAGGCACCCACCCTTTTGGTCCCTTGGTTGCAATGGTTTATTACTAATGACTTCTTTTCAAACTCCCAGAATCTATGTTGTCTTCAGTAGCCAAGCCTTTCGCTACTTACCTTTTGGTCATTATTGAAATACAATTTCTGATGTCTGATGCACTGAGAAAAAATGTGGAAGCCATAGTAATAATGTTTTATGCATCCTGTTAGAATGAGAGGTGTAAAGAAATAAGACAATTTTATATTTTTGGATTCTAACAATGCCTTATAGATTCTAACATTACCCCTCAAGTTGGAGCATACGTATCATATGCAACAAGCTTGTTACAAATGAATTCAGTACAAGAAGCAAAAAGAGACTAGGATGTTTTAACACTGCTAAAGAATGCACAGCAGAAACATATACGATGACTTGGATGTTTTAACGCCATTGGAGAATGCACAACGGGAACAGATGCGGAAGTTTGGAATTGGATGGTTTAACATCATTGAAAAATGCACAGTGGGAAAAGCTTAAACAATTTCAAAAAAACTCAAAACATCTAAAGAAAACTTGTCAAATCATCCTATGACAACTCGAAAAAATAGTTAGATGTGGAGCTTGATGCGAACAAGGGACAAATAACCGATAAGATCTAAGCATTTCGTCGTCATTAGTATTGTCAAGACTGTCGAAAAAGATGTGGCGCTCGAGGCTCATCATCCTCTCCAGAAAACCTGTCCTAAACTTAGATGTTTCTGCTATTTTCAAATAGCTCGGATATTAATGTAGCTCAATTGCAAATCATTTTAGATCTCTTTTTTAGGATATTATCATTTAGGATGGAAAGGGGATTTGGCACGAGCTGACGTTCAATTGGACTGCTAATTTTAGTACTTGCACAAATTGATCATTTAAAGTGCAGATTTACAAAGATTTTTTCATTTTCTCCTTTGGGTTTTAATTAACATAGGTGTTATAGCACATGGGTTGTTATGATTGAATCTTGTGAGAATTTTCTATTAATAAGCTGCTATGTTACCGTTGCAATGTGCTTTCACATCATTTTACAAAAAGCTCTTAGTAGAAATTTTTTAGTTTAGCATTGTTGTATGTAAAATGGCACAAGGTATTATGATGCTTTCCCCCCATCTTTTTCAGGTTACCTTTCACCCTGAATATCAGAATACACGTTGCTTTTCCTTGGTAAGAAAGGATGGCACAATTGAGGACTTCTCGTATCGCAAGTGTGTTCTTGGTGCTCTTGAGATCATTGCCCCTAGGAAAGTAAAAATCTTTCAGGCAAAATGGAAACAACTTGGTACTGCATAATCCATATCCTTGTACATATAAATATCCAATGTCCTTTTCGTGGCTAAAGTGTTAAAGTTGGTGCTCCTCCTGGACAACTGACTCAATTTTCGTGATGAATTTTGCTTCTCTGACATTGGCAATGCACCCTCAAAGAAGGATATGTAGTCTATGAAATTCTGAATCTTTCCAAAGCTGTAAATTCCCCGTAGATACATCACAAGGAGAGGGCTACGTAAACAGTAAGCCTGTTTGTTTTTGGGTAACAGTTTTCTTTTCTTTTCTGTTCTGTTCTGTAGTTGTTGCTTCAGATATAGGAGTGTCCCTTTCCCATGTTTCTTTTTGCTACTTCTACTGGGATCTTTTTTCCCATATAAGTTAGGCAAAAATGTGTCAGTGGAAGTAGCAAAGAAAAGCTTTGTAAAGGGCACTCTTATATTCAAGATGTATCAGTAAATTTATATCACACTGGAAATAGATTTCCAGTTATTCTCATGTAAAGCCTTTCAACTTCATCCATGTCAGTAACGTAACGAGTCGTGAATTAAGACTTGCTATGATTTATACATATGTTAGGAGCATATGCTTTTCTGGCAGTTACATTATTCATGTTTCAGGTATTTTTCAGTTAGGCAAGGATTCTTAAATTTGCTTAAGCCGCTGAAAGCCTGAATCAGCTTCTCATAGTTTTGTCAAAAAGCTATATATACACTTACCATTGCTTTTTTTCTTCCTGCCATGCTTTTGCACACATGCTTGAATGCATATGCATGCACTTTTTATGTAGTTAGTTAGCAGACAGATCACACAAGCACTTTTGCAAAAGCTAACTTTATACAAAAGAAGAGTGATCCCAAGACTGCTGAGGCAATCCTCAACACAGTTTAGCATGTAGCTTTTTCTTCTTTTCAAGGTAAAGGACACTTAACCCCAACTATTAGGGAAATGAATATAAAATAAAAAATAAAAAAAGACATACACTATCCTTTTTATTAATGGGTTTTGTTTGTTTTAATTATTAAATGATTAATATTGTTCATTTATATAAGAATGATTAATGAGAATTTATCAGTATTATTAAAATCGGACTGGTCCGGTCGATTCAACCGGTCGAATTCGAATTGGGAACGGCGGCCGGTGAGTCCGGTCCAGCCAAAGGCAAAAAACCGGTTCGGAAAAAAAATGTTCAAAATTGGTCAAAATCGGTTTTATCGATTTTTTTTGGTACGGTTCAACCGGTCAAATTAATAACCCATTGAACGTTTTAAATTACCGATCCGATTCTAAAAATATTGGAATTATAGTAAATATAAATTCAGTGTCATTTGCCCTTCTATAGTTATTTTCAAGTGCTTTTGGCCCGTATTTGTCATCTTACTTCATTGTCTTTTGAGAATACTCTCATCACAATGAGCTTGGATGTGGTGGGAAGTGGATTTTTCCACATAATTAAGAATAAAACCCTCGATTAGTATTGAGTTGAATAATTAATTCAACTTTATATCGTGATTATCATCTATTTAAATTATTAATGCCAGATTGCTGGAAACTATATTTTGGGGGAGAGTTGTTAATTGGATGGAGCCTTCTAGAGCAAAAGAAATGATTAGATGTTTGAGAAACACATTTGCTAAGTCGTATGAAGATTCAAACCCTCGAGGAGAGTTTTTAATTGGATGGAGCCTTCTAGAGCAAAAGAAATGATTAGACGATTGAGAAACACATTTGCCAAGTAGTATCAAGAATCAAACCCTCGTTAATATTGAGTTGAATGATTAATTCAACTTTATATCATGATTATCATCTGAATGCCAGATTGCTAGAATCTATATAATATATAAAAGGTGAGAAAGTGTTTTTTTTTTCCCCTAGGCGTATTTGTTTTGGAGGTTGTTCACGTAGACGTACTTACCTTTGCTGCTCAGTTAAGCATTTGAGAAGTGGTCCGAGAGTAAGACCTTCTGTACAGCTCCCCGTCTACTAAATAATATCTCTTGGTTTTCTGTTGTATACGGCTGGCCTCACCGAAGTCTTTGAGGAAGTGTTAGGCATTGCAGATACTCAATGCACGGTTCTATCCACTATCCATGAGCAATCAGAGATCACATTCCCGATCATCAATTCTTTATGAGAGATTGAGGGCTCGGATATGGTGGCTATGCATGTTTCTCTCCATAAATACTTGGCTGCCCCGGAAGCCATCGTGGCCAAACGATCTGCTTCTGAATTCTCAACCCGGGGACTAATGGATCTGGAACTCTTAAAAGTCGAGACCAATTATTTGGCGAGGTTCAAGTAATCTTCCATCTGACTTTGTTTTACTGCAAAATCCCCATGCTATTACCAAACTACCATGTAAACATCTATTTTCTTACACATAGACCCTTTGCCAGCATGATACTTGCAATTAATTTTCGTACCAGCTTCATTATTAGTAACTTGGAACAGCAGTCAGACAGCTTCTTCAATTTTTAAGCCTTCTGAGCTCACAAGGTACAACCCAACTCTTGCCCCAGAGTTTCATCACTAGATCCATATATGTAGAGCCTCCAAGCCTCGTTCTTCAAGTTAATTGGGTGCAGAGTTTCATCCTCCAGAGTAGGTTCACATTCAAGTAAGAAGTCGCTAACACTTGACCCTTCATGGCAGTTTGAGGTCGGTACTCAATACTATAAACAAAATGTATCATTGTCATCTTCCCGACTTTTCCCATCATGTTCGACTTATTGATAATAGATCGTAGCGGATATAATGTGACCATTATGATCTTATGACCCTCAAAGTAATGTAAGAACTTCTCTTTAGCATGATGTAGGGAAATAACCAGTTTCTCAGCTGCGTGTGTTTGTATTTGGTTTTAGCATCTAATAAGGTGTGAATGGTGAAGAACACTGGTTTCTGCCTTGCTTCCTTCTCGTCAATATGATGACACTGATGAAATGATGAGATATTACCAAGTATAAGAACAAATCTTCTCCGGGATGAAGGGCAGACAAGATCAGAGGTTGGCTTAGGTAGCTCCTTAAAAATGGTGTTAACCATTCTCTGATAAGTGGACCCCTCATTTTTCAACCCGAAGGTCATGACCTTGTAACAATATAAGCCTCGAGTCGTGATAAAGGTCGTTTTATCTTGATCATCCGGGTGAAAGGTGATATGATTATATCCACTATACACATCAAGAAAATACTTCATTTCATACCTCGTTGTTGTTATGGTTGGTGCTCGGAGTGCCAATCTGGATCGTATTTATGTCCGATTCATGAATACGAGCAATGCCTTTTTTTTTTTTTTTCCATAATATGACTTATTTATTGGTAGCATCTCTTGTCTTTTATACACATATTCGATCTAATACGATTAGATATCTAATTATGATTAGATTGAAACTAAATCTGGTTTAGTGATACGTGTATCTTAGACAAAGACCTTAGGATTTACAATGTAGTGCAGCAGTTACAATGTAGTATGTAATTGACATTGGGAAGCGCGCTATAAGATGTATATCCTTAAATAAAGTTCATGGTCAAGATTTACTAACACGAGTCGATTAGTAAAATACGCTGAGACCAGTACATGTCGTATATCGTGACTTGGTCCGATGGTTTATCCCAATGAACCATGAGTCTCGGGAGACTTGTATTGTAACATGTAGGTGTTTATTTGATAAATAATGAACGACTCACTGAAGATTTCCTAATAGATGGTACACCAACGTCAATAGAAATCTTCTCAAGTTGAGCGAGCATATTGGTCATTTGACTTGAGATACCACTGTGGATATATGAGTTATACTCCACACTTTGATGGCAGTCACGTCACCGATATAATCATGATCAGACCTCCGCCTGTTCGTTGGGTGTGGAATGATGCTCAATGATATCCTGTGCGTTCAAGATATGATCCGTCAGTCCTGTGTACAGGGCATAGGTATCCTCACGTGTTTACGATCTAGTAAATCCATGGCCGTGGTATAACTTCGGAAATCAGTTCCGAGTGTTATTTAGAGATCGTAAATTGAAAGTCGAATATATTATACCAAATTTTTATTTATATCCTAGGTATAATATGGATAGCCTGTGACAGATGGATTATACGTATGCAATGACCTCGACTTGCATAGTTTAGCGAGATTATCTATGGTCGTCATAATTCATGAGTGGGTGAATTATGGACACGAAATTGGATTTCGTGACGGATAAACCTAAACTTAGAGAGTCTTACAATATGAAGTGTACTCGTTGAGCACTTGGCAACGCGTTATGAATAATACAGATTATTCATAATACTTCATCGGATTAAATGAGTTAATTCGAATCGTTTAATCGGTGAAACGATAACACATGCATTAAGGGATTTTGGTCAATTAATAATTTTTGTGTATTTATATTGATACATAATTTGATTAAATACACATTAATTATTTGTCAAATAAGACTTTGACACATTCCATTAATATATGTATTTGTTATTTAATGTAAATAAAAATACATATATAATAATATATTAATATATTAATTATTATTTAGATATTTAATGTAAATATTTGAATAATTAAATAATATTCGTATTACATAAATGTTATGCAATATGTTTAATTATTATTGATACATGTGACATAATTTTATTAAGCTTAAGTGTGCAAATTTGATTTGTCAAAGTTTAAGCTTATCTTATCTTCTTTTTAATTTAATGAAATTAAAAAAAAAAACAAAATGACCAAAATGCCCTTCAAGAGTCGGTCATCATGCTTTAAATTAGAAATTTTTTATTTTCTCTTTCTTTGAAGCAACAATGGCCGAATCCACCTAGACCAAAATCCTAAGATTTGTTTGATCAAATCATGAAGAAAATGAAGGAAAATTCAAGAAAAAGCTTAGGAAATCAAGAGATTAAAGGTAATATTCTACAACCATAAGCTTGTAAATTAGTTTCTTATTTTCTTGAATTATTAGAATAGTTCTAGGGTTCCTTTGTTTCTTAAAATTTGGGCTTTTGGTTTTGGTGGATGGATATGGAAGTGATGATGCATGTGTGAAGTGTTTTGGGTGCTATTATTGTAATATGTATCTAATTTGTTCATTTGTTGATATGTTACCATTCTAGAGTGTTATGCCCACTCTTGTAATGCATAGAATTATTCTTGGGTGCTTCATGTGTGGTGACTTTGGTTGGTGTTTTGATTAATTGGATTAATCTTGAAAAATTGGATTTAAAGCATGAAAAGTCATATTTTTCTGTTCTGGATCAGATCTGGAATAATTATGTTTTGGTGATGAAAATTATGTCTTTTGAATGTATTGGATGTGTTTTGGGTGTGGGAAGAATTGCCGGAAATTATTTCGGAGTTGAAATAAGCGAAAACGGTGAAAAATTGCGTAACCGGGTGACTTTTAAGCCAACCGGGTCACGGCTGTCCAAACAGTGAATTTGTCACTGTTCGGGCAACCCATGAACTGCCCTAATACTATTGGGGCTGACCTGGGCAGTCTCCATAAGTGTTCGGTAGTGGGTTCGGTCAAAAACGCATTTTACGTCATTTTGTGGAAAAACATTTTTCGTAAAAGTTTTGCGAAGTTTCTACCTCATTTATGTCGTTATTTGATATCGAATAAATGTGTTTAGGTCAAATATGAATAAATTATTCATATTAGATATTAAATAATTTATTGGTAATTTTAAAAGTTTTAAAATTAAGATTTCGCCTGAACAGCGCTTCCGCCGCCCCCTTTGGCCAAAACCCCAACAGTCGTGGCATATACCAGCTGTTTAATCTTCTGGAGTGGATAAGGGTCTTTTAGATATGCCTTTTTCAGATCGGTGTAATCCTCACACACTCGCCACTTTCCATTATTCTTCTGGACCACAACTACGTTCGAGATCCATTGGGGATATCTTATTTCTCTTATGAAGTTGGCCTTCAGCAATTGGTCAACCTCATTTGATATAACATGATTTCTCTCTAGCATAAATCACCTATGTTTCTGTTGTACCGATTTAGCATCCCTATTGACTGTTAACCGATGACATGCCAAATTCGGATCTTGTCACACCCCAATAAATAATGGCATGTGATCGGTAGGAGACGTTATGGCCATCACTTGAACCCTTGACACGAACCTACTGACTGACTGACTTATCTACATGCATATGTGGTTGTCATGAAATCGTGAACATGAAACTACTGTAAAAACGTTGAACATATATATATATATATACACACACACATATCATGTGTGCATATCTTATACATATACAACTTAGTAACTGCTAACACATTAATACATAAATACATACAATGCTTTATGGCCCGACTTAACACAGAAATCAACTTTTGGATCTGACTCTGACGACTGTGGTGTGTAATGATTGCCGTTGGGTCTCGTCTCCTCCAAAGCTTGCCTCAACATGCATAAATCTGGAACCTATAAACAACTGGAGAGTATAGTGGTTCAGGTCTTTTGAAAGACCCAGTGAGTGAATACTGGAGTGTCAATAAAATAAGCTATGTTAAAAGAGATGAATAAACTGAAACAATGAACATGAGAGAACTAGAAAGATGAGTTATAAGAACATAAGCAATAGACTAGATTATTAGGGATATGACATGAGAATTTGAAACTGATCATGATTTAATAGAGGTGTTC
Source organism: Zanthoxylum bungeanum (assembly GCA_019454045.1). Lineage (NCBI taxonomy): Eukaryota > Viridiplantae > Streptophyta > Magnoliopsida > Sapindales > Rutaceae > Zanthoxylum > Zanthoxylum bungeanum. The sequence goes on along the minus strand of SKCR01050734.1, from coordinate 202 downwards.
ACGGGTCGGGTCGGGTCAGGTTATGCAAAATTTTAATTGACCCGATCGGGTCGGGTCATATACAAAAGAAGACCCGAAACCCGAAAATGGAAGAGTGACCCGTGCTGGTCGGGTCGTTGCGGGTCGAGTCGAGTCAGCAGAATAGGTAATATACAATTATATATTTTTAATGGTACAAAATTGATGAAGTGATAAAGTAGCT